>JBBPBX010042148.1:0-11582 GCA_038048925.1 Garcialebias charrua
CGTCCTCTGGGACAGGTAATTCGGCAATCAACCAAGCTTTCGATGAAACCTTGGTTCAAGGGCATCTGAGTCCAGAAAATGACAGTCATCCAAACGCTGACAGTCACTTGGACATCATTGTTGCAGATTACGAGGACCCCTCATCAGACAAGAAGGGGGCAAACTCACATTACCTACCACAGGTAGAGAAAGGTGTGGAGATCCAAGGACCCCACACCGAGGTTGCTGTACTGTCCCCTGGGACAGGTAAATCGGCTATCAGCCAAGCTTTCGATGAAACCTTGGTTCAGGAACATTTGAGTCTAGAACTAATCAGAAATGACATAGTTTTTACAGACTCAAAGAGCCCCTCTTCAGTCAAGAAGTGGGAAGACACACACAACGACAGTGACCCGTCGCAGTCTGTACAATCAGACACACCTGCGACTGCGCCGACGGTTGTGACACACCTGAATTACACGGAAAGAGGTAAACGTAAGAAGATACGTTGGCCAAAACCTAAACGATTCCTGTGTACCGTCTTCTCTCAGCTGCGCGAACAGCTTAAACTAAACGGTGGCATCCTAACTTGTGCCCATGGACGGACGTCCTCACCTGTGCTCGTGGTCCCCCATGACCAAAGGGGGGTGATGTTAGGCCATGCCAAAGACAAAGATTTGAATGTACACCTCAGAAACACTTTTGCTTTCGCCCAGAAAAACCTGGAAAAATCCGCTGAAGGACGTAAGGCGTACTATGACCAGAAGGCCTCTCACAATGAACTCCAAGTGGGAGACAGAGTCTGGTACTATACGTTCGCCCCAGCAACCGGGAAAGGAGGGTCCGAGACCGGAACTCTCGCCCGCAAACTAATGCCCAGGTGGACTGGACCTCATCTGATAACAGACAAAGTGTCCTCAGTCGTCTACGAAATCAAAATCAGCAAAGGCCGCAAAGAGCCAATTGCTAAATGGGTACATCGAAATCAGATCAAACCTTACAAGGCGTTCAATGACTCCACAAAAGACAAAGATCTCACAAACTCACCGACTTCATGGGATAATAAGGTCGTCCAAACACAAGTTAGTAAATAAACTAATCAGGTTTAAACTACCGTATTTTCCACCCTATAAGTCGCATTGTCCAATTTGAACTTAGAAACGCTAAGCCTAAAACCCACAACAAAAAACTAACCTTAACAACCGTTTAAATCCACGAGATTTAATTTGACCTCGGTCATAAAGTTGAGACCTGTTTTTCTTGTGTGTTGCACTTTGGAATCTGACGACAAGAGTGTGTCGAAGCAGTGAAACGTTGTTTCCTTGTTGTTTAGTCATTACTGTTGTCATTAGTTGAGATATTGTTTTGGTTCTGAACACTCCCAGCCAAAAAGGTTTTGTATTAACATTGGTTAATGAATGATATGGATTTAACTATGCCAACATGCAGTTCGTTTTGTTAAATCTCAATCGTCGAAGAGTCAATGTAGTTTAAAGCTACTCAAGGTACCATAAACTACACTGGTCTCACAATTTCTAAATTGAACCGATTCGATCGTTTCTATTCTAGATTATCTATTCATTTTGATGAGTCTCGCCATAGACTTCAAAATTTATTAGGAATACCAAATCCTACGTCGTGCGTCTAAAAGACAACAGACATTTAGATCAAACTATATTTCATTTTTCTATTTTAGTTTAACCTAAACTAAGTAATGAATGGAGGAATAGTTTGGAATTAGAGGCCTTCGTTACAGAAGCCCTCCAAAATTTTATAGGTACAAATCCCTATATCTAATTTTACAGAATTGATCCACCCCTTAATTGGTAATTGTAGCTGATCTAAACCATGATAGCTTACATACCAGGTGCATATAGGTAGGGCCTAATGTAAAATCCCAATCATAAGCCCACCTAAAAAACCACATAATTGCATGACACATAGAACCAGAGTGGCACTGACTGGAAACCAACCAGCCAACAACCTTCGATGTGGGGACCTGCAGCTCCAACGCTTGGTCTTCAACCTTCATCCAAGGGTCGCCTCCTCTGCGTCAATCGAGGGATCCCCTCTACATGCTGATTATGAAAACAATTGTTGCTGATCAATCAACAAAACTAATCGTTGTGGAATTACTGCTGTGGAATTACCGCTGTGGATTATAAGACTTTGCTTTCCAAGGGATCACAGACTTTGTTTTCCAAAGGATCACAGACTTTGTTTTCAAGAGTTAACAGACTCAGTTTTCCAAGGGATTAAAAGCTTTTCGCAATGGGATTACCTCCGAACAGTATGGAATTTCAAAAACTTTATGGGATTATAATTTTTGATTTTTCTTTTCCACTTACTGGATTGCTTCAAGATCAAAGACAGTTCAAGGTTTCCTTTCGTGTTGGACCCCATCCCCAAGGACTGGCGATGGCTTCCAAAAGGGGGGAGATGTAGTGGACCTACCCAGGGTCAAACTAAGGTTTTTGAACTGTCCAGTGATGACCTTTACTGACCTCTCAGTAAAGCAAGACATTTACTACAAAATCATTCCATTAGTTGTAATCTTAGAACATAGTCACCAAAAGAGACTATTTCTATCTTTGATTTTATTCTAATGTGACCAAAAGAATAACTTTTGTCATTTTCATGATGTGTGCTTTTAAGCTGTGTTATTCTGTAAGAGTATTACTGTGTTCACTGCTGTGTTAAAGGTGAAGTCTCGGGTCACAGAGACCGGACGGTTTTGTTTAGAAAGTCAGAAGACAGTTAATCTGTTGTTTTTCATGAAAAGGGCTCCAGCTTGCTGTCTTTTCCTAAACAATTTCCCTCTGCTGCTGGCTGTAACCTTGTACTCTGATAACAACAAGTGAACTCCCTGACCGGTCCTGTCGGACCAATGGGGAAGAAACAAGTCGCTCTCCTCTGAGAGTCGGTTCTAAGTTCTAAGCTGTGGCTGGAACGGCAGAGTTTCTGGGAACTTCAAAGAGATGTGAACCTTTCCCAAAGAGCTGGGGTACGTTTGGTCAAGAGCTAACGACCTTCGTCTTCAGCTAAGGACTGATAACAGGCTGTTATGAGTCCACTTCGAATGAGCGTAAGCTCAAACTTTGTTATTCCTTCCTGGAATAAATTATCTTGAGCCAAAAAGCCACGACTGTCACGGCTTCTGCCGACGAAAGCGAGTATCACCGACACCGACAAGGTAAACACGCGTGGAGTCCAGCTTGGACTTGCGGGACCGACGACTCGTCAGTCTAAAGCTGATCACAGCTCTTTACCAGAACCGAGGCGGACGTCTTAAGGTAAAGGAGCCGCTGTTTGCTTGCTGGAGGTGTGATGATATCTTAGCTGGACGCGTACGGAAGAGTGTCATCTGGTTTCATAAATGCAAGATAAACTTCCTCTCTTAACCTCCCAATTCTTCTTAAATCTTTCCTCCTCTCTTTTCCCTCTCAATCTAAGCTGGAAACTATTTTAAGTTAAAGAGCCACAGACTAAATATGTTTAACATCCAATATTGAAGTCTGTTGTGTTGAATTTAAGTGTGCTGACGTTTTAAATTACAAGAAAGTGAAATCCTGTCAATCAAGTGTAATGGTGTTAATTTAGTTGATTCATTTTAAATAAATGATAGTGCCTCTAATTCCAAACTATTCCTCCATTCATTACTTAGTTTAGGTTAAACTAAAATAGAAAAATGAAATATAGTTTGATCTAAATGTCTGTTGTCTTTTAGACGCACGACGTAGGATTTGGTATTCCTAATAAATTTTGAAGTCTATGGCGAGACTCATCAAAATGAATAGATAATCTAGAATAGAAACGATCGAATCGGTTCAATTTAGAAATTGTGAGACCAGTGTAGTTTATGGTACCTTGAGTAGCTTTAAACTACATTGACTCTTCGACGATTGAGATTTAACAAAACGAACTGCATGTTGGCATAGTTAAATCCATATCATTCATTAACCAATGTTAATACAAAACCTTTTTGGCTGGGAGTGTTCAGAACCAAACAATATCTCAACTAATGACAACAGTAATGACTAAACAACAAGGAAACAACGTTTCACTGCTTCGACACACTCTTGTCGTCAGATTCCAAAGTGCAACACACAAGAAAAACAGGTCTCAACTTTATGACCGAGGTCAAATTAAATCTCGTGGATTTAAACGGTTGTTAAGGTTAGTTTTTTGTTGTGGGTTTTAGGCTTAGCGTTTCTAAGTTCAAATTGGACAATGCGACTTATAGGGTGGAAAATATGGTAGTTTAAACCTGATTAGTTTATTTACTAACTTGTGTTTGGACGACCTTATTATCCCATGAAGTCGGTGAGTTTGTGAGATCTTTGTCTTTTGTGGAGTCATTGAACGCCTTGTAAGGTTTGATCTGATTTCGATGTACCCATTTAGCAATTGGCTCTTTGCGGCCTTTGCTGATTTTGATTTCGTAGACGACTGAGGACACTTTGTCTGTTATCAGATGAGGTCCAGTCCACCTGGGCATTAGTTTGCGGGCGAGAGTTCCGGTCTCGGACCCTCCTTTCCCGGTTGCTGGGGCGAACGTATAGTACCAGACTCTGTCTCCCACTTGGAGTTCATTGTGAGAGGCCTTTTGGTCATAGTACGCCTTACGTCCTTCAGCGGATTTTTCCAGGTTTTTCTGGGCGAAAGCAAAAGTGTTTCTGAGGTGTACATTCAAATCTTTATCTTTGGCATAGCCTAACACACACACACACACACACACACACACACACACACACACAAATGTGTCTCTTTCACATTACAAATGCTTCTGATACCAGTGTTAATAGATCATATGAGTTGATGTGGCATGAGATGTGTTGCATAATATTGTCTTTACAGTTTACCAAAAATCGCTTTAACTGCTGTAATTTCTCATCATAGATGATCTAATGCAACACTGGGGTGGATGGTGATGTGCATTGCTTCATTGAAGGCTGGGCTTTTAATCAAATTTATATTGTAATGCTTGTCTGCCAGTGTTTTGTTTAAAATGGACTACAGTGCCTATTGTTTCAAACAACATGAAATATTTCAGGAAATATTATGCAGTTATTAGGAATTCATTGCTCTCCATTAGTGGTAAACTGCCCTAGAAAGAGCAAAACAAGCACACATCCTGACACTACCACCTCTAGAGCATCAGAGCTTTGGTTCTATCCATGTGAACATACTTTGTATTTTAATTCTTGTTTCTGATAAGTTATTCAAAGTGAAAGTTGAAATAAACTGTAAATGGAATATGGAGTCTAAGTCATTATAAAAAATAAAAATGAATAAATCTTACATCCAACTGATGCATAAGATAGTTGTTTTTATTTACACTTGATTTATGCAGCTTCAAGATCACAGTTATTTTAAGTTTTGCTCTTACTTTTGTAAATTAGAAAAATAAAACTGGTTTTGGGCACAAAATCAACTCAGGCAGAGTGGAGAAAACATCCTAATTTGGCTTGAACCACACCAAAAATTCCTGAGGGCATCTGGTGTGTTTCTGCCAAACCCCCAGGGAATTGTGGGGGGAAATAAATGGAGGGTTGTGAGACCAAAATCAATATGTGAGAAATAAAAATGTGGTATGTCTGACAATGCACCACCAAATAATACTGTGAAGGCTGCATTGTCTTCAAGATGTGTTCTAATATGATCAATTTCTGAGGTACACTTTGGTATATACTCATACAAACAGAGACGCCCATTAAAATACACTTAACCCCACACACATACATGCACGCATGCACACACACAAGCACTGCTGACTTCAACAGAAGATGTCGTTTGTGTTGTGCATTGTGATAACATTGTTGCTGCTTTTATGGTTTCACCCAGTGTTAAGAGTGATTATAGAATTGTGATGAGTGAGTAACACTGAGCATTTGGAATCTGTACTCAAAACCTCTATGGAAATGTTCCCTAAGAATCCATCCTGGCACACATGCACAAGCCTGAATTATCACACACATACAGAACTGGTGATAATTGACTGAAGGAATGCCAGACACTCACTGATGAGCATGGAAGCACTCCACTGTGCATCTCCAAATGGCTTTAGCAAGCTAATGGTGGTGAGGGGGAAAATGAGGAAGAGAAGGTAATGTAGCTTCCAGCCCAGCTCATTTCCTCCAAACGAAAGAGATAATCTGGACCCCCTGAAGGCCTTTGAGATCGAAAGTATCACAAGCGGAAACACCAAATAACGAAGAGAAATTAGGCATGAACCTGGACCAAAGTTTTCTCATTCTGCTGCCCTGTCTCATCAGGGACATAATGTCCCTACAGTGTTGAATGTGTGTGAAATAAGCTCAATAATAATAACAACCTTCATTCCACTTTCAGTCTTCTTTTTCCCTGCTTCTCATTGGCTCACTTCGTCTTTTCATCATCTTTATTGTCTTAGTTATTTTTGGTCATGTTTCTATGTGCGTACTGTTAGTAAGAACCAGAGTATTTTTCACACCCAGATGGAGTGACACTTATCTTTCTCAGTAGAGAATCTGTAGACCCCCCCCCCGTCTGAGCAAAAATGTGGTGGCAAGAACGAAGGCAGGGAGCAATTACACGACCGCATAGTTGGGAAATGCAGCCCGGCAGCTAGAGAAGTGCCTTGGGGGTGAAGGGTTACCCTGACTGGTAAACAAATGTGAGCTAAGGCAGTGAATGACAAATGCTGTCCTGCCAAACGTTCTATTTGCTATAGCTGCCCACCGCTAGTCTTTACCTCCTGTATTGTCTATACTGATGTTCAGTGCTCACAATTTGTATTCACAACATACATGTGCATTCAATGTGGAAGCAAAGTTTGTGTATCTGAAATTTTGTATGTGTCGTGTGTTTTGTCTTGTGTGTCTCTTACTCCACACGCACACAGTCTGTGCATTGAATTGATAAAGCCCTCTGGATAGAGGTCGAAACGTCTTCAAAGTCAAAGTCAACTTTATTGTCAAAACTGCAATATGTACAGGACATACACAGGATTGAAATTGCATTTCTCTCTGTCCCTCGGTGCAACAGTAAACATTTAAACACTAAAACACTAAAACATTTAATAAACATAAGCATAAAATGAAATAATAAAAGTGTAATACTGTCCTGAGTTTTTGCATAGTAGTTTTTGCATAGTAGTAGTATGAAAGTATGAAAAGTTAAACATAAGCATAAAATGAAATAATAAAAAGTGTAATACTGTCCTGAGTTTTTTGCATACAGGTATTCCCCGATTTACGAGCGAGATCCGTTACAACGAGGCGCTCGTAAACCGGAAATCTCGTAATTTGGAACGGTTGCCATGTCTCTCGTAAGTCCGGAATTTCGCTCGTAAATTGGAACGGTTTCGCTAGCGCGACTACAAACACTCGTTTTTCATCAAAAAACTGCTTATGAGTGCATAAAAATGATCGGAAACGTGTGTCCATATGTTTAGCTAACTAACTGTGGTGAAAAAACACATGAAAACTCAGTATTTTTTGCGTTTTTTCCAAAAATTCGCCAGCTCGTAAGTCTGGAACCTCGTAGATCAGAGCGCTCGTAATTCGGGGACTACCTGTAGTAGTATAAAAGTGTAAAAAGTATATCTATAAAATAAAATGAAAGTTCTGGCATTGACATTTGTAGTAGAGTGACAAAGCAACCAAGAACTCAGCCTTAAAAAGCAGGGCTTCAATCAGCTGTGAGCTAGGTGCCAGTGTGCTGGTGAAGATTCTCAGTCATTCAGGACATGATAAAATCAAAAAAGTTCAATACAGAAACAACTGGACTTTATTTATAACAGAAGACTATTATATTATTATATTATTATATAAAGAGTATTACTCTGTAGAATGTTGATTTCACTTTGACATTGAGAATGCTTTTGTTCATTATTTATATTTTGTATGGATGGTCAACTCATATTGACCAAGACTGATTTAAGACATCAATAAAAGCATAAAACATCTAAAGTATGAACACCTTTTAGAGGCACTATCAAGGTAAAAAAGACAGGGATACAAGAAAGGCACAGTTTTTTTCAACATTGTATTCATGACGGGAGCCCTGGAATGTCAGTGTGACTTGGTTGTCAAAATTCAAAACAGGACTGGCCATGCTGCCAAGGTCATGAAAACAACCTCACACCGATGTGATACTCGTTGTTGCATCCTGATGTGAAGAGGGATCTGCCAGTGCAAGCACATAGAGTGTGAGGAGGGCATAGGAGAATGTCTCAGGAATGTGGAAAATATCATGAAAACATCTATCTGGTGACTACCAACAGTGAGCAGGGTCACAGTCACTTTTACAGTGAAGGAGGGTTTACAAATTTGCAATCCAACCATATTTGCAGGTTGTGGAGAGCAAAGTGTGCTCATCTTCCTGTGCAAAGGTAATCTAATCCTACAGATTGTGGAAAATATCATGAAAACTGTAAAATGAATGGACTTTTTTTTGTTTCTTGACTTTTTTTTAATTATGTGCCAGGTAAGCCACTTCAAAAGCTTTATGTACTTTACAATGCAAGAAAGCTTAAATTTAAAAGCTTCAAAAGTTTTCAGCACTGTACAATGCCCCATGTTGGACTCCAGGGCATGGTGCCCTTTGATTAGTTTAGAAGTTCTTTGCAGATTGACCTTACTGTTTCCAAGGGTGTTGCAATTGTATCCTTATGAAGACGATCATGTATACTTGTATTAAATGTATGATTTTTGAACATAAAAATCCAGTTTAGCAAGGCCTAATAGTCATTACACCAGGGGTGTCAAACTCATTTTGATCTGGGGGCCGCATAGAGCTTAATCTGATCTCACGGGGGCCAGACCAGTATGCGTACTCATTCCAAAAGTCCACTTTTTTCTTTGTATATTAGTGCGCAAAGAATAAATAAATTATAAAAATATTTACATTAAATTAATTGTCCTTTTACACTTTTACTCAGTTTAACATTTAAGTGCATTACACATTAAAAAACTGATCAGTGATTGCACATTTTAAAACATTTAGTCAACAAACTGTTTTGTTAAATACCCTGATGCATGCTCAATAATCCAGGTAGAAAAATCCAAAAAAGCTAAGTCTGGTCCTCTGGACATTCAAAAAATAAAACAAAACAAAGCAACAACAAAAAAATGTAGAAACGTTTCGTCTTTCGTCCGAAAGACTTCCTCAGTCTGAGTTGCTGTGTTCAGCTCAGTCTTATAAATAGCACCCTCTCACAGTGGATCAACCAGTTGGCTGATGACAGCCTGAAACCAGCTGCTCACATGATCAAGGAGGACCATCAGCCTAACAATGGATTGTTAGCACCCTGATGGTTGTTTACTATTCACAGAGGGCTGAGTGATACTAGCAATCATAGCATTGTAAGAGGGGGACAGTTGAACCCGGAGGCCTCCACCCCTGTTTAATGATGGGTGGTTTCTTTTCACAAAGATGGCCTCCTTTACTCCTCTCTCAAACCAACTTCTCTATCAAGAATGTGAACATCTTCATCCCTGAAAGAGTGACCTCTGACCTGGAGATGAGTGTAGACCACAGAGTCCTGACCTGATGATGTTGATCTTCTGTGCTGGGCCATCCTTTTGGCCAGTGGCTGTTTAGTTTCCCCAATATAAGACTGATCACAGCCCTCCTGACACTGAACAGCATACACCACATTACTCTGTTTGTGCCGGGGGACTGGATCTTTGGGATGAACCAGTCTTTGCCGTAATGTATTAACACAGTTAAGGAGTGAGTGGAATTGTCTCCCTCCTCCCCTGCAGGCTCCATTCACATAAAGGGAGCTACTTTCACTTTATGTGAAAGGGAGACAATTCAACTCACTCCTTCATCTTTAAAAATTGTGTTAGGATAGGCTAAGTGATTGGTGACTGTACAGTACTGTACATGTATTCATTTGTAAAAAAAAAAATATATATTTTTTAATATATTTTTTTTTAATTCAGATTTATCCATGGGCCGACTAAAAAACCCTGGCGGGCCGGATCCGGCCCGCGGGCCGCATGTTTAACACCCCTGCATTACACATTTGGATGACTATTTCTTTCTTCTACGTTTTATCAAATAAAAGAGCATGGTTCAATTCCCATGGTGCTTCTTTTCAAGTGTACTCCCTCACCAGCTTGAAGCTCTTGAGCTTCTCTTCCCTGCACACTTTTTCTGATCTGTGGCTAAATGTCTTTTACCTGCTTTCTTTACTTTTTATGTTCATTTGACCTTCATTTCCACCAGCTGTATCCAGGAACAAGACACAGTGAGCTATTGCGGCTTTATCCTTTGCTTTTATTCCAATAATTACTGAGAATATTAGGGTACAGATCAATGAGTGGGTGCATAAGTCTTTAACCTCCATGGTACAGTGTTAGCTCTTCCAGTGAGTGTAGCTCCAGCTATGCACGTGTACAACACTATAAAAGCAGTAGGGCCAAACTGGTAACTTCACCGCTAAATCCACGGAACATAAGTCTGATTCTGTCAGCTGGTCAGTTGCTGTAAAGCAACATCTGCAGGGACTGGTTTCAGCTTTCTCTTCATACAACTGTTTCACTTCTTTCTCTAATGATGCCTTTGGAATTTAACTGAAAAGCCTGGCTTTCTTCCTAGAATGAGAGTTGTATGTTGCCAATCATCTGCATGGCCTGGGCTCCCTCACCTACCACCTGGCCTGCATCACATCCAACCTTAATTATTCTCTTTACGGGGTGTGTGCCCACATGAATGTGGGTATCTGTCTTACTTTTGGGATTGGTCTTTCTGAGCCACAAGAGCCAAAACTTGCCTCAGGTGGAGGAGTTTAAGTGTCTGGGTGCGCTGAACTGTCTTACCATATTTCAGCCTGAAATATCATTTAAATACAAAACACACCGTTGACGCAAGCCAATCATCCAACATAACAGTGCAGGGTGGCTTCTGCAGACAAGGCTGGATGCAGCATGTGGGAGAAAAATAGACACACAAAAGCAAGGCACAATGCTATATTGATGTGGATAGCTACAAATTGCAGGTCAATTAGCATTGTAGCCTTGTGGGGTAAGAATGCTCTCTTTCTTTCTCACTATTTTTTTTTTTTTTTTTCTTCTTCTTTCGGCTTTTTTCCCTGCGTTAGGGGTCGCCACATTACGGCAAAGACTGGTTCATCCCAAAGATCCAGTCCCCCGGCACAAACAGAGTAATTCTTTCGGCTTTTTTCCCTGCGTTAGGGGTCGCCACAGCGAACTGGTCGCACGAAGATTTGGCAGTTTTTTTTACGCCGGATGCCCTTCCTGACGCAACCACAGACCACCGAGCAACCACAGCCCTCTGTGTGGAGCAGAGAGCTGATATCTAGGGTTCCCAGGGGAGCAGATGGTGTGGGTTAAGGGCCTTGCTCAAGGGCCCAGAGTGGGGCAGATGAGGGTGGAGACAAGTGTGACCATTTCACGTACCCCACCCACATCTTTGATGTTGTCGGTACCGGGGCTTGAACCGGCGACCTTCCGATCACAAGCGCACCTTCTTAACCTCTGCGCCACCACTCCCACATATATATATATATATATATATATATATATATATATATATATATATATATATATATATATATATATATATATATATATATATATATATATATATAT
>JBBPBX010042148.1:11707-28528 GCA_038048925.1 Garcialebias charrua
TATATATATATATATATATATATACATACATACATACACACACACACACACATATAAAGTAAGGTTCTTTCCACTGCTCCATTCTTCAAGGATTGCCACAGTGAGCAAACTCGTACAACATACTTAGCAATTGGTTTATGCTGGATGCCCTTTCCGATGCAGCCTGTGTTTAAACCTGTAACCTCAGGATTACAAGACCACAGCACTGACCACCAATTCATCACAGCAAAGTTCAATCCATCAGTTTAATTAGTTTTTACTAATTTCAAAATATCATGCACAAACATATTGTGTATCTTCCAACAACAACAATGTGACTTCTTGAATTGAGGTCTGAAATTTTAATATAAAACAGTGAAGTGTGATGTTCCCACAGATTAGTCATTCTCACTGAAATAACACGTTTTAAGGTAATTTTGAGTTGCTTTAGAAATTCACGCACATAAATTCTGAATTCTGCTGAATTATTATTATTATTATTGCATTTGCTCTGTTGAGTACAAGCTGCACATTGTGTTTATCCAGATAATCACGTGGCATGTCAAAAAAACTCAAGTGCTTTTTAGATGTCCCTTCTGGGTCTAAACTATAATTGGTTATTCAGCTGTTTTGTCCAGATTTTTAACTTTAACCTTATTGAAGTGCCTTTCACGCCATTCTTCTGTCCCTCTCTGGCACAAGCTGCCCTGTCTCAGCTAGCATTTATTGCGAGTTATGGACCTTATGAATAATTGATTCCATTTCTATTTAAAATCCTGACGAGGACAAATGGCACGGGGCTGCACTGGCCAATATTTCTCCCTCCATTGCCCTAATAGGAGACCTCTAACCCACACTACTGCAGTCATTTTTCCTTCCTTTCATATTTCGCCTTCTTCCACTTTCCTCTTTTCATATAATGCTCTGTACTTTTTCCAGGCCTATGGCACTATTTTAAGAACTGGATTCATTCCAGGTTGTATGCAGGGTTTTATGGATGCATCATTGGAGTCAAACAATCCTAACATCAGTCAGTGGAAGATAGCAGGGTAAAGGTTTATCTTTGTTGGTTTGTATTGAACTGGCCCTTTAGCATCATGACCAGAGAGACTTTTTGGAAATGGTAACATGAGGACACAGTATGTCTATTATTCATATGAGGAGAACAATATGATCAATGCTCATATATTGCCTTTGTTGTTTTAGAAATCCTCCTATCTACATGTATTTAGTGTGTATTTGTTCTGGTTAGATGTGAATACCGGTAATCATCCACTGGAGTGTATTACTAAGCTCAAGCCACAAACAAGCAGGGATTCCACTGAACCAGTAATGTTGCACCCATCACTGGATGAAGCAAAAGCAGTTTACATTTTTTCTCTCTAACCTATTGATGGAGATGTTCAACATTTATCATCTAAAACTAATTACTCTGACACAATGATTCTAACCCAGCTCACTTATATCAAATATTCTCTGTTCCTTTCTAACACTTACCGTAAACACCGGTGTATAATACACACTTTTATTGCTCATTTGAATGTCCTGCGTATTATACACCGAAGCGTATTATCTACAGATTTTTTTCCCATATTTTTAGACCCATTTTTGGCTCTGATTCGCTTTTTCATTTTGGCCTAAAAATGGTGCAGTACCAGTTTCGGCCGCTATGGGCGCTAATGCACCCTGTAGTCTGTTTACCTGCAGACTGTACCTGGAGGCGTATCCTGGCGCCATCTAGTGGCCATAAAAAAGACTGTCACGGCAGCGCGTATTATACACCGAAGCGTATTATCTACCGATTTTTCTGATTTATTTCCAAATATTGGCCAAAGCGTATTATACACCGGAGCGTATTATAATAATAATAATAATAATAATAATAATAATAATAATGTGTTTGTCTGTCATCTGTGTATGTTTCCCATACACAGACGAAATTCATCTCTGCATTTAACCCAACCACCACCAGGTGGTGCAGTGAGCAGCCAGAAAGCGCTCGGGGAGCTGGAGAATTAGGTGTGCACTCATAGACACCCCAAGGTGTGTAGTGGCCGGGGCACGAACCCGCGTCCTTCGGGTCCCAAGTCGAAAGCCCTGCCACTACACCATCTTGGCTCCTTCACCGGTGTTTACGGTATATTTGAAAGTACAAACATGTTTGTTTGTTTTTCTCCTTGATACAGAAAAGACAAAGTCTTTTAGCCTTGACAATGTTTGGATTAGATGTTCCTGTTGGATCAGAACCATGACTCGTTTGTTTTATCTGTAAGACGTCAGAGCTTGTCAACTCCACCTCCTTCTTGTTTAAATAGCTTGTCATATCCAGCACAATTCGGATTTGTGCTGGACAATGTATTTTGAGACCTACTAAGTATCACAAGTACATTAAAAGCCTTTCCCCTTTGCAAAGTTTCATTGCTTGTCTAACTCAATTCTCTTGTTTATCTTGTGTGGTTTTTATTAAGGTAACAGGGGTTTAACATCCCCATCACCTATCTATCCCAATTTTGATATTATCTAAACTCTTGTGAGTACAGATATCGAATGATATTAGTGTAAAAAGTGTCATTATTTTAGTGTTGGTTTATCTGTAGTTGTCTGTGTAAGTATTGTTGCTTCTTAGTGCTTTCGCCACAGTGCGCCACGGAGCAGGCACACTTTACTTCTTCTCCCACCTCTTGTGCTTTGATGCTGTGTTGTCATGTCAATCAAGGTCTGGTTTATTCAGGCCCAGCCATGGTGAGAACTGGCAGAGAGTAGCACAAGTACCCTGTTGTATTTAAACACACAATTATAGATAAAAAAAGTATTGTCTATTTACCCATAACCTTTGCCCATAGTCTGCCCTGGATTTTAATTAGGAACCTAATGAAAATATATCTTGAAGATCATAAAATTTGATTTGGATTTAGCAACAGGATGATTATTCTACTTTGATATATCTGTGATACTGGCCCTTATTTAATTAGTATCAGATCCATAACATACTGTTTCTTGCAGGGGAGCCGTGGCGTAGTGGTAATGGCAGTCGTCCCCCGATCGGAAGGTTGGAGGTTCGAATCCCGAGTTCCCACACCATGTGTCGTTGTGTCCATGGGCAAGAAACTTAACCCCGAGTTGCTCCCGGTAGGACTGGCTGGCGCCTTGCATGGCAGACTACCGCTACCGGTGTATGAATGTGTGTATGAATGGGTGGATGGCTGGTGCTGTAAAGTGCTTTTTGGCCCCTCGTAGGGGGCTGGAAAGCGCTATATATATAAGTAAGCTCCATTTACCATTTGTCTTGCAGTATCACACATCACACTGTAAACTGTCTATTATTGCACTCTCCTCACTGCAGACATATAAAGTTATAATTTTCACTTAGGAGTGGGAGCGGTGTCACACCTCCACCACACCTCCAGTCAACTGATATGCCTTTTATAGGGAGGTAATCATTCCAGCTCAGGTTGTCTCATGCTCCCAACAACCACCCTCCCTCCCCATCATTGCAGGGCCAATCCACACTGTCCAGTCTTGTCAGATATATCTTTAGCCAGTTCCATACAGTGCTTCATACCTTTTCAGCATTTCCATCTTTTATCATTGCCAACATCCACTCACCCATTTGGGGGTCATAAGCTGGTCAGGATGTTTGGCCAGCAAGTCAAAATCCCCAGTCTGTGTCTCCTTCCTAGGTATCTAAAATGAGACTCCTGCTGGTGAAATGCTCAGAAGTGATACAAAGAGAAGGCAACCCACTGAGAAGGAAACATCAACTGCTGAAATTCTGCTTTTATAAAATACTGTGACAATGCTTATAACAACATTGTTGAAGCACAGAGCTGCTCCTGTGTTGACATTCTTCCGCCCTCAGTTATGTTTTCTGTATTTCTAACTACCGTATTTTCCACCGTACAAGTCGCTCCACCCTATAAGTTGCATCAGTCCATATTTGTCTAATAAAGTGGAAAAATCCATAAATACAGTATCTCGCTTCGCCACATACCATCTATTATGCATCACCACTGATGCGTCGCGTTTGTTATGCTTCACCACTGACAACCCAGAAATGTGGGCCGGTGTTGTGCCAAAAATCAATGGGCTGCCAAATGGCGGCTGCGGGATCATGCAAGGGAGGCCTTTAACAAGAATAACACTTAAAAACAATTATTTGTTTGCTCGAAATTATACTAAATGTGTGTCTCAGTCTAAAGTTTGCTTTAAAAAAAGCACTTTAATGGTCAAATCATCTGAATTTCAAAAACAGTTTTGCTGCCTTGATGCTCCGTGAGCGCACAGAGGAAGGAAAAAGGAGGAGGAACATGGCTCAGTTCTTTGAAATTTAACAAGAAAAACACCTAAGCCATTATTTGTTTACTCGAAATCATAGCGTAAGTGTGTCTCAGTCTAACATTTGCTCAATAAATGCACTTTAATGGTCAAATTAGTTGCATTTAGCCGGGGCGGTACACCTGGTTTGAGGGTCGATCCAAGCAGCAAGCAGAACGAAGGTAGGGAGAGTATGGCAAGCTGATTGTATCATTAATAGCTGGTGAAGATTCTCAGTCATCCAGGACATAGTAAATTCAAAAACAGGTCAAGAAAAACAAAACAAAGTATAATAAAAAAGTACAGTTATTTTTGTCTTGAACATATTTTTTATTTATCATTATAGCCATGTTTACCTATTACATGACACAACAACATGTCTTACTGCTACTACTACGCTGCTGCCGGCTGAAAGTGGTACTGCTAATTTTTTTCAGTCAGAATGAATGAAAATGGTCATATCTCAGCCAAAAATTGGTTTACAGGTATTCCCCGATTTACGAGCGAGATCCGTTACAACGAGGCGCTCGTAAACCGGAAATCTCGTAATTTGGAACGGTTGCCATGTCTCTCGTAAGTCCGAAATTTCGCTCGTAAATTGGAACGGTTTCGCTAGCGCGACTAAAAACACTCTATTTTCATCCAAAAACTGCTTATGAGTGCATAAAAATGATCGGAAACGTGTGTCCATATGCTTAGCTAACTAACTGTGGTGAAAAAACACATGAAAACTCAGTATTTTTTGCGTTTTTTCCAAAAATTCGCCAGCTCGTAAGTCTGGAACCTCGTAGATCAGAGCGCTCGTAATTCGGGGACTACCTGTATAAATATGGAAATAAAATCCATAAATATGTCGCTTAAGCCTATAAATCGCAGGGCATGTAAATTATGCAAAAAACAAAACAAAAAAAAAACAGGCAGAAAATATGATAGTTAAAGTCTTTACAGTCCCATTGTCTGCAACCTTCTCCAAGATGGCCACCAATTAACACCAGCTGATGGCCATCCACTTGATGAGGAGCAACACTACTTAAAGCTGCAGTCCAATGTGACCCAACGTTGGAGCATTGTGCCTCAATTGGTATTTAGGCTTTCATCCTGAAAGTGTGTATCTGAGAGATTAAACTTATCTTGTGTTTTTGTGCCCGCAGTATCCTGAAACCCTTGGATCCTGTTTGCCTGCCAGTCCTGCCTCGTAGCCTTTCGCTTTCCAGATCTACCTTGCCTGCTATTGTCTGATTCCCTTTACTCTGGGGCCCTTGTGGAGTACCCTCTGCGCCTTGCTACAAAATCCATCACCTGTAAGAAAAACAAACAGAGCATCAATGTCTGCTCATTCCCTCGACCAGAACCAACTGACCCCGTTCTCTCTTCCAGGTGCTCCAGGAATTTCAAGTGTACATTTCTCCTCACTGTAAATAATAAACACTAACCTTTTTCTAATTTGAGTTTGGCTTCGTCCTGGTCTCGTACAACTCTGGGTTCAGCCAGTCATTACATTCAGTGTGTCCCATCACTTTTACATATTAATTCAAACACTTGTTCTTCTCTGGAGATCCCAAGTCATGTGGAGATTTCCTCCTGCAGTGCAAACTAGCATTCAAAGGAGCTCCTCATCTTTACATGTCATACTCAGCTAAAATCACATATTTCACCAATCAATTAAAGGGTGACACACTTCAATGGGCAAACTCTTACTTACAATTTCATGATGTAGATCTGGTCTATTTTGAGACTTTGTTAAAAGAGTTCCAAAGAATCTTTGATCGGCCACTGCAGCAACCCAACGCCGTAAAACGACTCCTTGGACTTCGTCACGGAGGCCGCCCTGTTGCCGAATACACCTTGGAGTTCTGTATCCTCGTGGCCCAGACTGGATGGAATGACCTCGCATTCTAAGGTACCTTTTTACATTCTCTGTCCGACCCCATCAAAGACCAGATCGCTGCTAGGGATGAACCTGAGAGTTTCGACGAGTTAATCGACCTGGCGATGGCTATTGACGAGCGTTTCCGGGAGCGGAGAAGAGAGAAGGACTACAACAACCACCGTCGCTCCACTTCCGGTTTCGCAACGTCATCAGGTGAGCCCAGCACCTACAAAAACTCGTTAGAAAACTACAAGTTCCAAGGAGACAAAGCTTGCGGTTCACCTACTTGCCCTGCTGTGTCAGTAGGACGTTTTCTCACACTCCCAGAGCCTGAACCTATGCAAATAGGTCAAGCTCACCTGTCTGCTAAGGAGAGCCAAAGATGTAGGGACAACCATTCTTGTACTTAATGTAGGAATCTTGGTCACTACCTTGTAAATTGTCCATTCCGGAGAAACGAGAATGCCCACCAATAAAAAGGTTGATATTGGAGGGCACTTCTGCTCTGTCCCCCGCTTGTCGACTCTTATTACCCACGCTTATCCAGATCCACCAGAACTGTCTTCCAGTCCCAGCGTTGGTGGATTCTGATGCATACCAAAATTTGATTAGTCTTAACCTGGTCCAAGAATTGTCTTTACCCATAAAAGAGATCCTTCCCGTCTCTATTGCTGGGGTCACTGGGGAAACTTTAGCTCAAATTAATCTCAAGACTGCTGGACTTAACTTAATAATGTCTGTTGCACCTTGTAACACTTTGAGATTTTCATTAATGAAAAGTGCGTTATAAATTGAATTCATTATTATTATTATTATTATTAATAATAATAATAATTTCAGGCAATCACCATGAGATTAATGCATTTTACATATTCGAATCACCCAGTGCTCAACTTATTTTTGGGTACCCATGGTTAAAGGAGCACAATCCAAGCATTAACTGGGAGTTGGGGAGAATATAGAAATAAAGTGATAAATGTTTAAAGCACTGCCTATGCTCTGTTGTCTCCAACCAACCTATTGAAGAAATATCACTTGAAAAGATTGATATGTTGGCCATTCCCCTGTTTATCACGACTTGGCTCCAGTATTTAGTAAACAATGTGCCCTGTCTCTACCCCCTCATCGTCCCTATGATTGCCGAATTGACGTCCTCCCTGGAGCCACATTACCGACAAGTCCAAATTGTTTATTTATTTATTTACCCTTTATCTATACGAGTAGTTTCATTAAGCCACAATAACTCATTTTCAAGAGAGACATGTTTAGGAAGCAGATGGTGGGGGTTAAGGGCCTTGCTCAGGGGCCCAGAGCGGGGCAAATGAGGGTGGAGGCAGGTGTGGGTGTTTCACCTTTTTCCACCTATATTTTTTGATGTTGTTTGTACTAGGGCTTGAACCAGCGATCTTTCAACCACAGGCTCACTGTCTCTAACCACTGCGCCACCACTCCCCCTATAAATTGTACAACTTGTCTGGAGCTAAGAGTGAGTTTATGAGAAAATACATTGAGGAATCCCTTGACTCGGGTATCATATGCCCCTCCACCTCCCTGGTGGGGGCTGGCTTCTTGTTTGTGGCAAAGAAGGACAAGTCCCTTCATCCCTGTATTGATTACAGAGGTCTAAACAACATCACCATAAATAATAAATACCCATTGCCTTTAGTTAACTCCATACATAAACAGCTCCAGTCTGCCACCATATTTTCAAAATTGGATCTCAGGAATGCATATCATTTAATACGAATTAAAGAAGGGGACGGGTGGAAGACCGCATTCAGAACACCACTCGGACACTTCGAGTACCTAGTCATGCCGTTCGGTTTGACGAACACACCTGCTGTTTTTTAAGCATTGGTCAACAACGTCCTCAGAGACTTCATTGGTGATTTCTTCTTTGTCTATTTAGATGACATCCTCATATACTCCCGAGACAAACAGGAACACATTAAACAAGTACGTTTGGTTCTTCAAAGATTACGAGAACCAATTGTTTGTGAAAGGAGAGAAGTGCAAATGTCATGTTTCTTCTGTATCTTTCCTGGGATTCGTATTTGAGGGGGGTTGTTATAGGACAGACCCCAAGAAGACCAGGGCTGTAGAAGAATGGCCAGTTCCTGAGAATAGAAAGTAACTTCAGTGTTTTCTTGGTTTTGCGTATTTCTATAGATGATTCATAAGGAACTACAGCCGCATTGCTGCACCACTCTCCTAACTCACCTCCATCAACCGACATTTCAAGTGGAACCCTGAAGCTGACACCGCCTTCGGTAAGCTTAAGATACTTTTTACTTCTACACAAGTTATATGTCATCCTGATCCGAAATGCCAGTTTATTCTTGAGGTGGATGCCTCAGACACAGGGGTGGGCACAGTCCTTTCCTAACGTTCCTCCATTGACAACAAGGTCTACACTTGTGCCTTCTTCTCACAACGACTATCGTAGGCTGGGAAAAAATTATGACATTGGCAATCACGAGCTACTGGCAGTTAAACTGGCACTGGAAGAATGGTGTCACTGGTTAGAGGGTACTACTACCCCTTATTTATATGAACTGACCATAAAATCCTTATCTACCTGAAAGATGCAAAACGATTAACCCCCAGACAGGCATGATGGTCTCTCTTTTCTAATCGTTTTGATTACATACTGATCTCTAAAAATGTCAAGCCAGATGCTCTCTCTTGACAGTTCTCTCTGCCAGATGACCCAGAGACTGAGGAGACATTATTCTACGGTCTGTGTTGTGGAGGCTCTCACCTGGGCCATCGAAAAGGAGGTCCTGGATGCCCAGAAGGATGAGCCTGACCCTGGCACAGGTCACACCAGCAAACTCTTTGTCCCCTCTAACATGATGAGCAAGGTACTGGACTGGTTGCATTTACACAAACTCTCATGTCACCCTAGCACCTCCTGCATGCTCTCCCTTGTAAAAACTCACTTCTGGTGGCCCACACTCAATCAGGATGTAAAGTATTTTTTTTTCAGTCTGCACGACATGTGCAAGAAATAAAACTGGAAATCAACCCCCTGCCATACTCCTCCAACCTCTTCCCACACCCAGCACATTGCTCAGTAGATTTTATCATGGGACTACCACCCTCAGAAGGTAACGGCACTATCCTTACTGTTCAAAAAAGGCGTTCAATACAGGATCAACTGGACTTTATTTGTTGCAGAAAACGTTTCGACTTCTGTCCAGAAGTCTTTTTCAATTCTGAATGGAAGCTGTGAGAACGAGAAGTTTTATACACAGCTTCCATTCAGAATTGAAAAAGACTTCTGGACAGAAGTCGAAACGTTTTCTGCAACAAATAAAGTCCAGTTGATCCTGTATTGAACGCCTTTTTTGATTTCATCATGTCCTGGACGACTGAGAATCTTCACCAGCATATCCTTACTGTTATCGATCGGTTTTCAAAAGCACCTCATATCACTCCCCTTCCTAAGCTTCCATCTGCTTTTGAAACTGCACAATTGCTCATTCAACATGTCTTCCGTATTCATGGCATCCCCTCCAACATACTGTAGTCTCAGATCGGGGCCCTCAATTTATCTCACAGGTCTGGAAAAGCTTCTGTAAAACGTTGGGGGTGACAACCAGTCTGACATCAGGTTACCACCTACAATCCAACGGACAGGCTGAGCGTTGCAATCAAGAGCTCAAGACCATTCTCCGGTGCATTATCGAACATAATCTCTCAGCCTGGAGCCAACACTTGGTTTGGGTCGAATGATGTTACATGTGATGTTACATGCACTAGGCCTGTAATTTATTTAAGTCAGAAGCATGAGAAGTTTAAATATTTTTTTTGTTTAGATTCTTCATTCATTTCAAATTTAAAATTTAAAAGAACACAAAAAACTATTTACAATTCCACGTAAATAAAATTTCAAACATTACATGAAATGAAAGGAAGCAGAAGAAGATAAAATCTTATTATGTCTGCCCGTCTGCTACGGCGGCGGCAGCAGCAGAGTGACTGGAGCCAAGATGAAGGGATGAAGAAGTCTAATGTTGATGAAGAAGCCTAATGTTGATGAAGACGCCTAATGTTGATGAAGAAGCTTATTGTTGATGAAGAAGCCTAATGTTGATGAAGAAGCCTAATGTGAGAGAAGAAGTCCGATTGATGAAAAAGGCTTCTGTATGCAGAAGCCGTATGAAACCGTGAGGAAGCCTATGTTGAAGCCGTAAGAAAACAGCGAAGAAGAACCAAATGCTTCCGTTTTGAGAAGAGGAAGTTGAGACCTGTTCTGTTGTGAGAGACTGGAGTGAGACCTGCTGTTGTGAGGAGCTGGGTGCTGAAGACCGGAGCCGTGAGTGACCTGCTGATGGAGTTTGCCTTTGTTTAAAATCATCCAGAAGCTGGATATGAGAGGTCCGACTTTGTCTTTAATTACTTTTTTTAGGACACAGACTCAGAGAGCCTAAAATAAACTCTTTTTTGTTACCATCTTCTCTGTGTCTCGTGTCCCTATATGGTATGTGCCTACGGGCCATAACAGAAGGTAACACCACTATCCTTACTGTTATCGACCGTTTTTCAAAAGCAGCTCATATCACCCCCCTTCCTAAGGTTCCATCTGCTTTTGAAACTGCACAATTGCTCATTCAACATGTCTTCTGTGTTCATGGTATCCCCTCCAACATAGTCTCGGATCGGGGCCCTCAACTTATCTCACAGGTCTGGAAAAGCTTTTGTAAAACATTGGGGGTGACAACCAGTCTCACATCAGGTTACCACCCACAATCCAATGGCCAGAGTGAGCATTGCAATCAAGAGCTCGAGACCACTCTCTGGTGCGTTGTCGAACGTAACCCCTCAGCCTGGAGCCAACACTTGGTTTGGGTCAAATATGTCCACAACGCACACAAGTTGTCTGCTGCAGGTATGTCCCTGTTTGAGGCTTCACTTGGCTAAATTTCCCCATTATTTCCCAGTCAGGAGACCGACATATCAGTCACGTTCGTTCTGCACCACTTCCGCCATTGCCGACAAGTCTGGCAACAAACCAAGGCAGCCCTGACGCGTACCTCAGCAGAAATATATATCAAATAGGAGAATGAGCTGCCAGAAAATTCTCCTGAAATGAAAGGCATGGTCCTAGCCCGTTGCAGATCAGTAGGGAACAACAGCGTGATCTGGAATAAAATTATTATTATCCAGGTGAGTTTGGATGGAAACCTGCAGTAACTCAGATGCAATCTCCGGACTCCTCTTAAGCACAAACAGTGTTGCTCCTCTGTGCTTCACTCCGCTTCGTTGCACGTCACCCTGCTCGTCTGTTCCTCTGTAGCCCACAGCATGAGAGGCCAACCTCTGCGAAAAATGATGAGACTGACTGGGGAGGATGAAGATGTCACTAGTCCGGTTCTGATCCAGTTATTCTCCAACCCAGCTCCGGTGCTCCATAGCACAAGCACCTCAGGCAAAAAAAAATGGCGAAGCTCACTGGAGTGGCTGAATTCGTCACTGACCCAGCATTGCTCTGGTCCGGTTCCGGCGGCGCTTCAACGCAACAGAGCGTCTCCTCCAGGTGAGCATAGCAATCCCAATGGAGGTGGACAGTCCTTCCTTTTAAGGTAATGGGCCGTTCAGAGGCTGAGACCGGCTTTAATGAAGACTAAGTCCCCAACAGCCAACTTGGTTCGGTTCTGGTCCGTGACACAGATTCTGGAACACAGGCACACTTCCCCCACACCAAATGAAGACACCACGAGGCCAGATCAACAGAAAGCATCAGAAAAGGTTAGCAAAGTACCACCCTGTGATTCTTGTCGGAACCAGTTAGAACCACAGGTCCAGATGAAAATTTTGGTTGGGGTCCAGAGAGAGGGAAAAAAACACTGGGGCTTTGTGGGATGGCTCCCCAACTCGAGGGGTCACCTGGCCGGCAGGATGCGCTCAGACTGACCGGTGGGGTGGGAGTGGTCGGTCCTGGGCCGAAATGATTTTTTGGACGGTCCCGTCCAGCTCTCTGAGTCACTGAACACCGAATTCGGTTGGAAGGGGGACCAACTTTAGTCCTGATTGTAAAACGGGTCAGTTTGATGATAAAAGACTACAGAGGAGCCAAGGGGAGCAGCCGTCCATCAGTTTGCCAGAACCGGAAGTTTTTTGTTTTTTCAATAATCCAGGTACCAAATCCAATAATTATCAGTCGGGTCATCTGGACAGTTTCTTTTTTTTTATAGAAACGTTTCACCCTCCATCTGGAGGGCATCATCATTTCTTGCCTTGAACCACTTTGGCTGTGGCTGCCTGCCTCGGAGGAGTCGACGAGGGACAGGACTGCCCACAGAAACCATCTTGGCTCCAGCAAACTGGTTGGTGCACTTAAGGTTTTTACTGCTTGTGGGGAAACAGTTTGCTGGAACTCCTCTGACTGTGATGCCCTCCGGATGGAGTGTGAAATGTCTCTATATAAAAAAGAAACTGTCCAGATGACCCTACAGAATTATTGGATTTGGTACCTGCATTATTGAGCATGAACTTTCTTGCAATGTGGAGAGTACTTATAATGCAGAGCAATGATTAAAGCTTCTGATCTTTGTCCGACCTTCTGTCCGTCCATCATGGCTGAATATGGTTCCCATGTCCAGTCATCACTGTGCAAGAGGCAGGGGACACCCTGGACAGGTATCCAGTCCATCACAGGGACACATAGAGACAAATGAGTCAAACAAGCATTCACTCTCACTCACATCTAGAGACAATTTAGAGTTACCAATCAGCCTAACATGCATGTTTTTGGTCTGTGGGAGGAAACCAACACATGCATGGAGAGAACGTTTAGTCCTTATTATTACAGCTAATACTGAATTTCTGTTTTCTTTGTGCAATAAATATAACTGATGTTTTTAAAATAAATACATTTTACATATTTTTTCACACTTTTGACCTTTTTTTCCTTAGAGACTGCTGAGCCTCTAGTCACATTTAGCAGAATATGCTGAGTGGATAAATTGATGAAAATAGGTAAATATCTGGGTAGATTAACATTCACATAAACTCCTTTATTTTATGTAGGTCAAGGGTTAAATCACATTACTGACCTTTCACAATCTTAGCGTTGCCTTTCTTAATTTGAATACATGAGCTAAAAGCTAGTTGTCTATAGCATGAACTGATTTGGCTTCTTAATGAAGTGACGTTAACAACCTGGCACGAGTTGTAGGAACAGCTGTCAACTGCATGTATTTAAATCAAAAGCATAGAAAATGTACTGTAATGCCTTTTTAGTGTTCAGATTAGAAGCATTGCTGTTTGACACATGCCACAGTGTGGGAAGTTGTGGTTCTTACTTTGGTCTTAGGATATTTTTAATTTGATGTTATGATCAGCCTATATCTACTGCTTCCATTTCTGTTTAGATATTTCTCTGGCTATCTGTAATGTTTTTGTGACTTCTTGTTTAATTTGGGTGGCTGTTATTAATTGTCATTATCATTAAACTGATAAATTTAGGGCTGCAATAACGAATCGATTTTGTTGATAAAATCGATAAAACCGATAAAATTTATAAAATTTATAATACTGATAAAAAATGATTATTAATAGTGTTGGCAACAAATTTAATTATTGATTCATTGTGTCACGTGATTATGCATCTCTCACAGCGTTGCAGAGCTGTTTTGTTCACATGCAGAGCATTGTCAATGCTGGCTAATTAAATAATAATAATGAAACAAAATAAAACGCAGAGTGAGTTGAACGGAGAGAGGTAAAAGCAGAGGTGGTGTTTTCAAAGGAAATTAAGTATATTTTACAAATTACAGATGCAGAGAAAACTGTTCAACCCAAGTCCTTAAAAGTGTGGCAGCACTTGGCGCGTCACAAAGTTAAAAGATGCGTAAAATGCAATCTTTTCAAAAGTGACGACATGGCATGGGAGAACCATGGTTGAAGACGAAGGCTTCACTGCAATGATCCACATTTTTAATCCAGGTTGCACTCTTACCTCAAGGACACATTTTACAAAGTAGCTGCATATTGTGCAGGTATAAAGCATACATCTGTATATATTTTTGTGTACATTTTTATTGAAGCTATTTGACAAACTTTTTATTTTTTATTATTAGATATTTTACTAACAGAATAGTCAAGTAGCAACCTGTTTTTTATGTGATTTGCTATGTCATTCAAATGTTCAATTTTGGAATAAAGAGGTGGAAATTAAAACCTTTTATTTATTTATTTATTTTATTTTATTTTGGCCTATTCATCAAATTATTAAAATAATTGTTAGTTGCAGCCCTAGAAAAATTACTGTGTTGTTGTTTCAAATAACTGAAATATTATAAAAGGAGTTGAACAGAAGTCTTTTGAGTTCTGGAAACATTTTATTGGATGATTTATACATTTCAAATTTGTTAACAGTCTTAAGATTACTGTAGTTAAATTTCAGTCAAACTTTGCTAAAGTGATTAAACCTAATTAGTTACATTATTATGATAAAACCATTTACCATTTACCATAAAACAATTAAAATAAATAATAACAATAATATTACTTTGAGTAACTTGATATTGCAACCAATTACATTTCCAAATAAAACACATATGCTGGTAGTCTGAATCCTTTTAGTTTTTATTGTTTCTAGTCATGATGAACTTTTGGGATTTTTGAGACATGTAAAGTATTTTTTATAATAGGGGCGTGTTACCTTTAATGCTCTTTGTGCCTGTCTTGGCCAAACACCTTTGTAAATTAGATTTCAAATTTCAAGGTTATTTTTTCCCCCCTTTATAGATGGCCTCCCTTCTCACCTCACAGCCATCCTCTTCACACCAATGTGATTTTTTTATAGAAAGGAAAAGACAGAAAGTAAGACCACAAAACAAATATCCACAAAAAGAGCACAAGGCAAACACACCCAACCGCCGTCTACAATCCTGCGAAGTACATGACAGAACACAGCAACAAAACACATATGCATAAAAGACACATAATATCCATGACTTTGCAGTAGATTATTATAAATGTATATATATATATATATAACATCAACATCGACAACATCCCAGGGAAAGTTCTGAAGGAATGTGCGGACCAGCTCTGTGAGGTGCTGGCTGACATCTTCACCACCTCACTTGCACTGGAGTCAGTTCCCACCTGCCTGAAGACCGCCACCATCATCCCAGTCCCAAAAAGCTCCACAGTGACTGGTCTGAATGACTACAGACCGGTGGCTCTCACCCCGATAGTCGCTAAATGTTTTGAGAAACTGGTCATGTCCCACATCAAGACAGCCGTCAACATCAACGAGGACCCTCATCAATATGCATATCGTGAGAACCGATCAACAGAGGACGCCATCTCCTCCGTGGTCCACACTGCTCTCACCCACCTGGATCAGAAGGACTCATACGTGCGTCTGCTCTTTGTGGACTTCACATCTGCCTTCAACACCATGATCCCCCAAACTCTGATAGACAAACTATCCACACTTGGACTAAGCCCCTCTATTTGTAACTGGGTCTTAGACTTCTTAACAGACAGACCACAGTCCGTGAAGATCCACAACTTCTCCTCCTCCACCATCACCCTCAGCACTGGCTCTCCTCAGGGATGTGTGCTGAGCCCTCTTCTGTTCACTCTGCTCACATATGATTGTATAGCCACACATCCAGGCTGTCATATTGTTAAGTTTGCAGATGATACAGCTGTGGTGGGATGCATCACAGATAATGATGAATCCAGCTACAGACAGGAGGTGGAACATCTGGAGAGCTGGTGCAAAGAGAACAACCTTCACATGAATGTGAAGAAGACGAAGGAGATGATTGTGGACTTCAGAAGGAACAAACACACCCACACCCCACTGTATATAGGTGGATCTGCGGTGGAGGTGGTCTCCAGCTACAAATACCTGGGTGTACACTTGAATGATAACCTCAGCTGGAGCAATAACACCACCAGCCTGATCAAGAAAGGTCATCAGAGACTCTACTTCCTCAGACGGCTGAGACGAGCCGGTCTGAGAAGCCCAGTCCTCACCTCGTTCTACAGGTGTGCAGTGGAGAGCGTCCTGTGCTCCAGCTATCAATGTGTGGCATGGAGGCTGCACAGTTGCAGAGAGAAAAGCTCTGCAGAGAGTGGTGAAGGCTGCACAGAAGTCTGTGGGAGTCAGTCTCCCCACCATCACAGACATTTACACCTCCAGATGCAGAAAAAGAGCCACCTGCATCATGAAAGACCTCACTCACCCAGCACACTCACTCTTTGCACCACTCCCCTCGGGACGGAGGTTGAGGAGCATCAAATGTAGAACCACTAGACTGAGAAACAGCTTCTACCCTGAGGCTGTCAGACTCATGAATAAATAAATAATAAGAATAAACACTGCAAAAGGTCACATCATACTGATACTGTACTGATCTGTTTCTTGTTGCTGCGTTCATCTGTGACCATCTGCTCATGTTCGTGCTGCTGTTTATAATGATGTTTTTCTACTACATTAGGGCTTAGTGTATTACTAGCTGATGTGATGTCTCTCTTAGTTAATCCTAGATGTTATTATTGTATTTCTCTTGCATTTGTTGTTGGATGTAACTGGGACCCTGTGTACATAATCTCGTTTTCAACACATGTACTACATGCGGTGCAAATGACAATAAATTCTCTCTGACTCTGACTCTGACTCTGACATA
>JBBPBX010042149.1:0-11164 GCA_038048925.1 Garcialebias charrua
CCAGGTCCCTCAAATGAGAACCCAGAACTTTCTTTTGCTGATAGCCCAATAGACATACAGATACACAACCAACCTGATACAGGAGAAGATGACTATCAAGATGATTGCCTCCTGCCAAACAGTGATAGTGAAAGTGATGTAGAAATTGGAACTTTGTCCGAGGAGGAACCAAGTGATCTGAGAAGTGATTTGGTTAAATGGGCTGTAAAGAATAAGGTGACACGCACATCAGTAGATGAGCTGCTATTGGTGCTAATCTGGTTAAAACAAACTTATTTCTTCCAACTGAGTTTGCTCAAATCAGTGTTTCCTCACCGTTATACAAGCAGGGTGCCCCGCCCGGTCTACAAAACTGAGCACCCTGCCTACCGACATAAGTCGACAGCAGGCACTGACGTAGCGCTAAGCTAGCGATGCGCAATGCAGACACACTAACTAAAAGGTGACAGCATGCAGTTTCCCTTACGCTGAGCCATCTACCTACCCACCCCCACCCACAATAACTGTCGGTACAAACAGCGCACACATCACAGATGTGTCTCAGTCTCTCCACTCCCCCCAACAAATATCACAGAAGATACGGACGCCCTGCCAAGGCAAGTAAACTAGGGAAAACACTGGAAGTTGTTTATTCTTTTTGATAATATGGCAAAAAGATAATGTACACACTACACGGTGGCTCAGTTGGTAGAGCTGTTACATCTTAGCATAAAGGTCGCTGGATCGAATCCCAGCCATGGAACTTTCTGGGTGTAGTTTGCATGTTCTCGCCATTAAGCCTGTCACTATAACAAATTTTGCGGGGCGATTGTCTCTGAAATTATTTTGACAAATGATAATATTGATTGAATTTGGACAGTAATTAGTCATTGTTGTCAAATTTAAGAAGAAATGGTTAATATTTTGAGTGTAGTACCTTTTTTGACCACTGGATGGCAGTATAAGACTGTTTGAACCGAAGGATGGATAGTGAGGGAGCGAGCAGCATGTCTCTTTAAGAAAAATGTGAGGGAGGCCCCTTGAAGTGACATGGGCTGTCTCTCTTCGGTTCTCAAAATGGCGGACGCTCGTGTGGTTTAAGCTCTTTAGCATAGCATTTTCCATGCAAAGCTTTTAATAAAACTCAAACAAGTTCTCAGCTTCGTTTTGCAGAGGAAAACAACTTTTTACAAGAAGGCATGGGTTTCAACCTTGAACTCTGGAGCTTCAACAAGACGGAGATTCTTTCCTGAGGTCAGCCTGTTAGCTTAGCATGTAGCTTAGCTTCTCAGCTTAGCTGCTTTTAACGATCCAAAAACATAATTTTGGACTGTTAAAATGGATTTTAAAGAGAAAGTGTCAGTGAAGAGCACTGGAGTTGAGCTTTTTGTCATCCAGTGTCTTCAGTAGAAAGAGAGAGACACGAAGAAACGATAAAGCTGATAAATGAAAATGAGGTTGGTAATTTTCATTTATCATGCGATTAAAGGAGCTGTATGTAACTTTTCTAACAATATATTTGTAACTTTTCTAACAATATATTTTTAACATATTTCTTCACTCTGTCACTACCTCCTGACATACTGATTTTAGACAAGTAATCTCTGAAAAAACTATTGTCCCCTTGCTTCTCTAAAAGCATTTCTAAAAAGCCACAGTGACCCACCGTTAACCAGCCAATAAAAACAGAGTTTGTAACCAGCCAATAAAAACAGAGCTTGAATTTGAATCAGCCAATAAAAACAGAGCTTGAATTTGAATTTCAGCAGAGCAAGGGTAACAGAGCCATATATGGCTCTGAGGGGGAGGGACCAAAAACATGTCTCTGTTCAAAATTTTCCTAAGTTCCAGCGTGTTCCTGAAATTACATACTGAACCTTTAATTGATTTATTGTTTTTATCGTGACTGACCTACTCTTCGTGCATGCGTGACTTTTCTCTGGGCACACCGGTTTCCTTTCACAGATCAAAAACGTGCATGTTAGGCTGATTGATAACTCTAAATTGTCCCTAGTTGTGAGTGAGAGTGAATGGTTGATTGTCTCGCCCCTTTCATAAGACGGCTCAGTCCGGGCCTGATGCGTGTTCGGTCCTCCAACGAGCATTCAGAAAAAACATGAAGGCGGATAGGCAAGTAAATTTTACTCGCCTCTGATGCGCCCCTGATCCTCGAGCAGAGGTAGTATCAGATCCAGACCCGAGCCGGGCAGACTCACTTGTGAATGCAACCCGCGGATCCGCGCTCAGCATAATCAGTGAGCGACCGCAGGATTAATCAACAAGCAGATTTATTAACAAGGGAATATTAAAAATGACACGAAACAGCAACTTGTAAAAGTTAGTTTCGCTCATTTTTTTCCTTTCTCTCTCTCTCTCTCTCTCTCTCTCTCTCTCTCTCTCTCTCTCTCTCTGAGCAGCGGAGGAGCTGTGTGCTGTGTGTGCGTGCGCGCTGGAGGGAGACAGTGCAGCTGTAGATTTATTACTGAGGAAATATTAAAAATGACACGAAACGACGTCTGTCCCACAATAAATACGTTGCGGTCCAGTTCAGCTCAGCTGAGTTCTGCTCCACGCCTCTTTTGGATCCGCGCTACGGGTTCATTTATGAACACGTTTATGTGAGCGGGACCTGCCCGCCTTCAACTGTGGTCTTAAGGTTCCGGCAGAGCTCAGCGTACGGCCTGTACGCCGCTCTACGCGCGCGTTGTGTGCGCACGCGTTCACAGGCACAGCTCTGCGTTCGTTCTCGCGTTAAATGCTCGCGTTTTCGCTCCAAATTCTTGTTGTAATTTGAGCAGCTGCACGCAGAGCGTGTACCTACGGGACAAACTGAGGTCGCTGATTGGTCATTTGCTAACACGCCTAATGAATTGATTGACAGGTCGGGTGGGAGACCAAAAAAAAGGCATGAGCTGGCTGGCTGCAGCCGCTGCGGTGTTTCTAAACTTTATATATTAAAAAGTTCTAAAAAATTAAAATAAAAACGGGGAGCCCTGGTCCTGCAGCCCACAGCCCACCAGGAAATATTTAGAACCTGGCACAGCCACATAGGACCCGACTTTAATTCGCTCATGACAAATTCATTCATTTCAGTCATGGCGTTAACGGAGGAAGAAGCGATCACTTGACTTTTGGCAAAAAAACAAAAGAAAAGTCCAGATCAGCAATGAAGAAGGGGAATTTAATTCATTTGTGTCACATACAAAACAGTCCGGCGCCGGGTAGTTTATTGTGAGACAACGCGCATTGCGTACGCGGTCGTAAAATTTGAGCTTTGCACGTTCGTGCCCTGCGGGGCTACGCTTGTGCCTCTGCGTACGTACGGCGTACAGCGGCGTACTGCCTTACGCAGAGCTCTGCCGTGGGCTTTATGAATGACCCGGGGAGGATTAAAGCCAGACTGGTCTGTGCGGCAATTGCGCGGATTTGACTTATGAAAGGGCTAGTGATAGCTGGCTATGAGCACCAGTGACCCTCACGACCCAACAAGGAAGAAGCGGATAAAGATGATGATATATTAATAGTACAAGTTTGTTTTCTATCATGCAGTCTATAATAGCATTTTTTAAATGCCCGTAGTGAACTTATTGACACATTGACTGTGAGAATTGTAATTACTGTTGTCCCCCTGCAGATTATTTTCAAGGTGAGTCTTTATAAGAGAGATCAAAGATTGGACTCAAGTTAAAATAGGATTTTCAGGAATCAGGAGAGGATGAAAAGGAGCTTGGTGTGTCGTTCAGATATGCTTCCATTAATTCTTCATGAAAAGACACTGTGTCCTCTTCCTGTGTCAGTCTCTTTCTCTTTTTTACTTTGAGACAAACTCATTCAAAAGTCAGTGATTAATTATTTACCGAGGCAATGAAATGCCAAAGCCTCATGAAGCACACCACCAGGAGAGAAAAGGTCACTCCCATCCTGCGCACAGATAGGCTTTCCTCAAAACACACACACACAACCGTGATGAATGGCAATGACGTGTTTATCTGAGCTTCAGGCAGACGCAGCATCATCCTCATCATCAACCACAGTCAAGGGCAGAGCAAAAACTTGACTGATGAGGCAAAATCTGCGTGACGGCTCAGAAAAGATGTTTTCTTTAAAGTCGATTGTCGTGGGAGAGGTGGTGACCTCCGATCAGTTACACTCCTTGAGTCTGAAGCTATTACTGGATGAACAAAAATAAACACAGTGTGTAAGGTTCGGAGCTGTAGTTTGTGTCTGATTCAAATTAAACAACTTTGTTTATGTGTCTTCACAGCGAAACAACACGACTGGCCAAATGGGGTGCCAATGCTGCCGGATGGTAAAAAGGTGAGAAGGAATTTCCTCCTTTATTTTATTTTTTTACTATTCCAATAATCCTTCTAAATGTTTTGACAAGTGCAAAGTCGCTGAAACATTACCCTCCATTAACGGGACCAGACATTTTCCAACTAATTGTGTGTAATTTGTTAATTAACACTTCTCAGGCCAGGCAGAATGAGCTCCCAGGTCAGACATAGCAATTTGTCTGTAACTGTCCTGAAAACAAACAAGGGAACTTATTAAAAAAACTAAGGAGAAAGAAAACAAGATAAGGTGTCACACTTTGAAGAATTCTTTAACCACCATTTCCATAAATTATTTACATCAGGCAAAAAAAATTGTGTGTGCACTGCATGCACAGTACCTTACCTATTGGACAGATCTGGTTGGCAGGCCGCAGTCTGACAAAGTCCTCTGGAGGGGAGAAAAAAACGTTTCTCACCTAAAGAAACTGGTCCAGATGACATGATTTAATCTTTTTTGTTGTGATCTACCTGGATGGTTGAGCTTACAAACCTTTTTTCTTTGTTTCTGGTCTGTGCATGTGTTTGTGTCTGTTAGTAAAATATCTTGGACATTGGATGGGTTTTAATGAAACTACCGTACTCTGTTTACAACTAAATAGCTTTTAGTTCAACATCAGCCTATACTAAAAGGTCATAACTCAGTTAATGTTACAGATGCTGAGCTCAGCTTTGGTGTGGTAGTAGTTGAGAGTCATCCCTAACATATTTGGAGTCCAAAAACTTAACACAAGATTTGTGTTTAAAACTTTGTCATGAAGGGTAAAAAATTCCTAATCGGAAAGTTATCTTGTTATTTTGGTAAAGAGATTACCGTATTTGTCGGTATATAATACACCGTTTTTTTGCTCATTTGAATGTCCTGCGTATTATACACGAAGCGTATTATTTATGGATTTTTTTCCCATATTTTTAGACCCATTTTTGACTCTGATTCGCCATTTTTCATTTTGGCCTAAAAATGGGGCAGTACCACTTTTGTCCACTAGCTGACACTTCCAGAGAGTCCACCGACCATCTTGTGTCCGAAAAAAGCCTCCTCTGCTCTGACTCGCTGCCCGGCTCCCTGCTCTGGAGGTAGCTACCATTTAGCTGTGTTGTTGTTATAGCAGGTTTTTTTTTAGCAAGATAACTCATAAACCACACCGCGGATTTTCTTGAAACTTACAGAGTGTAATTATTTGGTGGTCATTTACAACCTGTTAGCTGCAGAAGATATTTAGAGCTTAAAAAAAAAATCGCTTTTAGCATGTTAGCTGTTAGCTACCATAAACAGATACCTACTGTTTAGATAAACCGCTCAGAAACCACTCAGTGGATATTTTTTCTGCTTACAGAGTGTAATTATATGGCTTCAATTTACAGACTGTTGACCTGTAGAAGACATTTGAGATAAAATTCGATTGATTTATAATTTATTTTCGTAGCGCCCCCGAGGCTGTTTGGAAAAAGTCAAACCGAAACAATTTAAATTCAGCAGATTTGACCATTTCAATTTACAGACTGCTCGGGAACCCTTTTGCTATAACGTCAGCTAAGAAATATTTTTTTTCTCAGCAAAGAAATAATAGTTTTTACCGTTTTAATCTTGTAAAGTCTTTCTGTGCTGACGCTTCTGTGGCCGCCATTTTAAGCAGGGCAAACGAGGCGCTGACGCGTCGCGTAGCGGTGACGCATAATAGATGCGTATTAAACACCGAAACGTATTATGTACATTTTTTTCTGGTTTATTGGCAATAATTGGTCAAAGCGTATTATACACAGGAGCGTATTAATGACCGACGAATACGGTATCTCATTTACGTTTTCCTTTTAACAAGTTTCATGTCAAAACTCATGGGATCACATGAATGTGTTGCTAAATCACACTGGAAGCATTTTCCTTTCATTTTACATGTTTCATCATGTGAAGTTTATATGTTATAATTAAACGCCCGTTGGAAGGCAGATGTATTATGGTATGGTCTCCGCCCCTACATTCGTACGGCTGTAGACTTTCTCTTGTTTGAGCCATAACATTGAATTGCTCCCGGTAGGACTGGAAAGGCGCCTTGCATGGCAGTCTGCCGCTACCGGTGTATGAATGGGTGTATGAATGGGTGGATGGTTGGTATTGTAAAGCGCTTTGGGGCTCCTCACAGGGGGCTAGAAAGCGCTATATAAATAAGCTCCATTTACCATTTACCATAACTTCTGAGCTGCTCAAGATAGTTTTAACAAAACTTTATTCACATGTCCAGTGTTTCCCCTACCAATATACAACCCATCAACAGAACTGAGCGCCCTGTCTATTGAGCACCTCCCACCTCCCCAACAACAAGTGTCAGTAATACTGTAGCACGGGGTACAATACAAATGCTCTAGCAAATATGCTACTGAGGTATGGCTCCGCACCGCTCCACATCCCCCCATTGATTAAAACTGGCAGCAACGCAGCGCTAAACTAGCAGGCGGGCAACACGACTTGACTCATCGGTTAAAAAAACAGCAGCAAAGTAGCGCTAAGCTAGCAGGCAGGAAACACGATATGACTATTAAAAACCGGCAGCAAAGGAGCACTAAACTAGCAGGCGAGAAACACGACATGACTTGTTGATTAAAAACTGGCAGCAAAGTAGCGTTAAGCTAGCAGGCAGGAAACACGACAGGACTCATCAATTAAAAACTGGCAGCAAAGTAGCACTAAACTAGCAGGCGAGAAACACGATTTGACTCATCAATTAAAAACTGGCAGCAAAGGAGCACTAAACTAGCAGGCGAGAAACACGATTTGACTCATCAATTAAAAACTGGCAACAAAGTAGCACTAAACTAGCAGGCGAGAAACACGATTTGACTCATCAATTAAAAACTGGCAGCAAAGGAGCACTAAACTAGCAGGCGAGAAACACGATTTGACTCATCAATTAAAAACTGGCAACAAAGTAGCACTAAACTAGCAGGCGAGAAACACGATTTGACTCATCAATTAAAAACTGGCAGCAAAGGAGCATTAAACTAGCAGGCGAGAAACACGATTTGACTCATCAATTAAAAACTGGCAGCAAAGTAGCGTTAAGCTAGCAGGCAGGAAACGCGACATGACTCATCGATGAAAAACCGGCAGCAAAGTAGCGCTAAGCTAGCAGGCAGGAAACACGACATGACTCGTCGATTAAAAACCGGCAGCAAGGTAGCGCTAAGCTAGCAGGCGGGAAACACGACGTGACTATTAAAAACTGGCAGCAAGGTATCGCTAAGCTAGCAGGCGGGAAACACGACGTGACTCGTTGATTAAAAACTGGCAGCAAGGTATCGCTAAGCTAGCAGGCGGGAAACACGACGTGACTCGTTGATTAAAAACTGGCAGCAAGGTATCGCTAAGCTAGCAGGCGGGAAACACGACGTGACTCGTTGATTAAAAACTGGCAGCAAGGTAGCGCTAAGCTAACAGGTAGGAAACATGACGTGACTCGTCGATTAAAAACCGGCAGCAAAGTAGTGCTAAGCTAGCAGGCAGTCAACACAACATGACATTAAAAACTGGCAGCAAAGTAGCGCTAAGCTAGCAGGCAAGCAACATAGGCATGACACAGTTCAACCCCCTCCCAACAAAATAAAATGCGACAAATGCCCCACCAAAGGAACTGATCTAAGGGAAACACTGATATCACATCACATCACTAGACGTCATGTCGTGACACTTTTCATCTCCCCAGCTTCAAGGTCACAAATCAAGGTCAAAGTTAAACCAAGGTCTTTATTTGTCTGGGCCATAACGTAACCTTTTCATCACTCCAGCTTCAACATGAAGGTCACAAACCAAGGTCAAAGCTTTACAAGGTCTACGTGTCCGGGCCATTGCTATATATTGTTATATTGCAGTTTAATGGTTTGCCGGTGGGCGTACAACGTGCCATATGCGGTACTCTTGTTTCTGTAAGGGTTACTATAGGCCTAAAACATTTGTTACTGTCCTTTGATTTTCAGATTTACTTTTTTTTTTACAGTGAAAGTTCTGGAAGAAGTCAAGTTTCTCTTTTGCAGGTCTGGTACAGCTAATTGAATCAAAGGCAACTGGACTTTTCTAAATTTACTGCATGCTGCTGCTATTAAAAGTGTGTGTTAATGTGTCAGTCCACCTCATCAACAGCAATAACTTATAAGTCCGTCAGCAGTTGAGTAAACTTATTGCCATTTTATGTGTGCCTTGAACGCATCGCAACAATACGTTTACCTTCCATCTTAGCAATGTCCACCTATTAGCCTCTCCCCGATAGCTTTCTTCTCTTCATCACTCAAAAGACTTCCAAGGCCATATAATGACTTCTTGTCTTGTCTCATGCAGATAGTGAGAGGTCCATTTATAAAATGTCTGCGCCGTGAGCCTCACATGGGCTTTTAGTACAGACGCTGAGTCAATATGTCAATAACCAGCACCCTTCGTTACTGTATTTCTTCGCAGGACTGTCTACTCATTAAAAGTATGCAATACTCTGCTGTCAGGGCTCGACGTCCGTCACTGTACTTTTTGAGACTGAGCAGGGAAACAATACTGATTGGAGGATAATGAAAGGGCTCGATGTGCTTCGCATACCAGTGCTGTAATCCCTCTTCACACTTTTTCCTTTCCATGTGGAGTTCACACATGTGAGTGCTTGTGACACAAACACATACCTCGCTAATTGTCTAAAAGTGTCACATTTCTGGGATTAGCAGAATATGAGTTATTGAGGTTACTGGGTCATCACTATAGAACCCACCAGCACTGACCCTCAATTCAAACTGACAATATTCACTGGTGCTGCTCTGACGGCATTATAAAAGGATAGTTTAGATTTATTTTAATGGATTTTTGTGGTTATCAGCAGTCAGTATCCTACCTGCAGTAGATAATGGAAAGTCTTGGAGAAATTATCGTTGAGGTCAAATTAACCACTAGTTAAACTAACGTGCCAGGCATTTCTTGATCATATATCGCCCGTCGCCTTCCATCCCAACATTTTGAATAAAGATCTCTCCCAGTCTGTTAGCACTCGGATGCAGTGTTGGGGAGGACTCTCAGCTACAACCACACCAAAATTTTGCTCGATATCTGTAAATTTGACTAAATTATAGCCATTAACACCAGTTGGCTGTGGCTGCCATCTTGCATTGGGTGGATTCCAAAACCTAATGTACATCCAGTGAATACATATTGAGATTCTTAATGATTTCTCAGTGATTCGTGAGAAATTTTGCTAACAGACAGGGTTTTTTTTTTCCTCAAAAGTTAACGCCAAAGTTATGAACAATGAATTTAGCTCAATCAGTTAGCGTTTAGATTGTGTTAGGGAGGAATGTCAGCTACTACCATGCCAAATGTTAGCTCCATGTCTGCTAAACCAACTGAGTTGTAGCCATTTTGGTGTTTGCTAAGTCAGATTAGATATGGCAGCCATCTTGAATCAGTATAACTCCAAAAGTTGTAAATGTATATCAGATGATCACTTTCTGAGTTTCAGTAAAATCCATCCTATGGTTTGTGAGATATTTTGTTAACAGACAAATGCTGCAAAGTCTTGCTTAAAGTTGTAGTTCAGAACTTTTAATGTAAGGTTTTGTGCAGAAGTTATAAACAATCATCATCTTACCTGTGGTAGATGCTGCTTTGAAACAACCTCAGTTTGGGAAAACAGTTTAGTTCTGACCAGACTGATGACGAGCTAACGGCTAGTTTGAATTGGACTTGGACCAAAGTACTAAATGTAACACCATCAGCTTTGATGCTAGCAGCTGCAAGCTAACATTTCTGCCTTTCATAACATTTCTACTGGAACCTCGTAATGTGAAACTGACGGCAATGTCAAGATTTTTTAAAATATCAACTGACTGAACAGCTACAAAGATTTGGAGATTGAAGTAATTTTAACTTAGCAAAAATTTCCTTTATACTTAGCTTCTCATTTTTATCAGAAATATATATTTGTTTGTTTTTTTCATACTGAGGTCATAGAGCCATGCACAACAGGTAAGGTATTATTTGTTAATAAACTTTCCACAGAACCTAAAGCCCCCAGTATACTCCCGCATACGTCTATCCGTGGAGGTACACATGTACGTACGCGGAGGTACACACGTACCCCCGCAGGGCATGTACGGGCAAAGCTCAATTTTTACAACTACGTACACTGTGTCGCACAATAAACTGCTCGGCGACAAACAGTTTTATATGCAACACCATGTATTAAATTCCCCTTCTTCATCCTTGATATGACCTTTTCTTTTGTTTAGTTTTTTTGCCAAAAGGCAAACAATCTCTTCCTCCTCAGTTGACTCCATGACTGAAATGGTGAGAAATTACGGAAGCGTAGTGCTGCCACGTATTGAAAAAAAATTGGGGGGGCTTGTGTAGTAATTACGTGATAAGTATCACGTAATTACGTATAGGAACTGAAGATGCTAAAAAAAGTCTACGGGGGGCTTGTGTAGTAATTACGTGATACGTATCACGTAGTATCACGTAACTACGTGATAAGTATAGATGTAGCATGCATAGCCAATATTTCAGGAGGGGCGGTTCCTTTAAATATAAAGTAGACCTGAAAATTTGCAACATGCCTCGATGGCACAACTGGAAGCGCATCGGCTTTAGAATCCAAACTTTGTCTGGGGGACCCGGGTTTGATCCTGACCTGGGTGAACTTTTTTTACGTTTGTTTTTCATTTTATAAATAAAATAAAAAAGGAGTTTGTGTTAACCACAGGCATATTAAGTCTATGGTGTTAACCGGTTCGACATTAGCGGCGTCTCCATACCTTCTCTTTCCACCTCTCTTACTATGAAGTCCCGCCTACAACTCCCGCACAACACAAGTTCTGTGGTCTGGAGA
>JBBPBX010042149.1:11390-28527 GCA_038048925.1 Garcialebias charrua
GGAGGGTCTGGAGACTTCCTGGTGTGCTGGTCTGATGTGTGGGCTGCAGGACCAGCGTTCCCTGTTTTTTAGATCTTTTTATTAACAACATATAAACACAGAACATCGCTGCGGCTGAGGCTGCCAGCTCTTTTTTTTTTGGACCTGTCAATCAATCCAGTAGGCGTGTCAGCAAATGACCAATCGGCGAACGCTCCTAGTCTGTGGAGCTGCTCTGCAGCCGCTCAGGGTGGACGTTGGAGCATGAAGTGTGAACCCCCTGCGTACACTACGCGTGTATCTCAGCGCGGCTGGACGTAAGCGGGAGTATACTGGGGGGCTTTACCTTAAAAGATCTGATTATGTAATCTAGTAATTAGGGGTTGAATAGACTAGTCAACTAGTTGATTCTAGGACATCTCGTGAGTTTTTAAATATCACGTCGACTAGTCGCAGTCAGTGACACGTGATCAGCCCCGGGCCGCTGGCTACTAAACAGATTCTTCTAAGCAGATGGAAGGAGAGGAGCAGGCCAAGTCTTCCCAAATGGATAGAAATGCATCAACTGTATGGAAGAATTTCACTAAAGATGGTGTTGTTTTTAGTTTCATTTGATTTGATCCACTAAATAAAATAAAAATAACAGGGGTGCGCTCCACCAGCGAATCCACCGCTGCATACCCCACCGTGTGTGTTGCTGTACACACCGCTGGTGTGCACCAACCACCGTGGATAGTTTTTATTTTTATTTAATTTAATTCACTAAATATAATAAAAATTGGGGCGCACCACTGGAGAATCCACCATGCGGTGGTTTATTTAACTTAGTGGATTACATAAAATAAAACAAACTTTTGCAGCTTAAAGAGTAACTTACCTCACCGTCAAAAGATCGCTCCGTCCCCATACCAGATTCAAAAAATGCATCAAAATGGGTGTGTCGAGAGACAAGGAGGGGAGGAGTTGGGGGGTTATGCTGCGTTCACGCCCCCTCTAGCAACAAACTAAAACGTACTAAAACTCTAGCAAACAACTTAAAACAAGCAATCAAAAAAGGCGTTCAATACAGGATCAACTGGACTTTTATTTTATTTTACTATTTTTACTTTTATTTTTATTGAACGCCTTTTTTGATTTTATCATGTCCTGGACGACTGAGAATCTTCACCAGCTTAAAACAAGCAACAACAAAGAATTGTTATGTAGATGTATTTATCTATTCTCACCTGATCTATCCAAAACAAAAGGCTGAAAAAAAAAGAAGAAAATACTGTAATACCACAAGGTATTCCGTGACCGGGGATTGAACCTGGGTCTTTCAGATCCCAAACCTGCTCCTCCAACAGTTCAACCCATAGGATTAGTGAAAACACATTTTTAGACCAAATATTGCCAATTTAAACTAATACGCACAAATATATGAAAATTAACAGAGACTTAGTGCTATACAATATTATAGACACATTCTAGGGAGTTTATCAGCAAAAAAAAAGTTAATTTTGAGGTAAGTTACTCTTTAATAGTTTTGGTTTTCCTGTTACTTATTTGCAGTAAATGGTAGGAGCATAAATATACGCTCCCCATGTTTTGTTGTTCTTTTTTGTTGTTGTAAATAATAAATGACTTTTTTTAGCATCTTCAGTTCCTATGACATCATCAACTAGTCGATGTCATCGTTTAAAAAATATGTAGTTTTTCAACCCCTACCAGTAATACATGGGTGTGTATTTAGGCTGAGAACTGTCCACATGCGGGCTTTGGGCTGTTCACTCTGATTGGCTGAAAATGTCTAACGAATAAAATGAACAGAAAATTTAATCCAAAATGACTTTACGTAGGGGCGGCACGGTGGTGCAGTTGGTAGAGCGGTTGCCTCTCAGCGAGAAGGTCCCCGGTTCAAATCCTTGCCGAGTGCCTTTCTGGGTGGAGTTTGCATGTTCTCTCCGTGCATGCCTGGTACTCTGGTTTCCTCTCATAGACCAAAAACATGCATGTTATTCTGATTGGTAACTCTAAAATGTCCCTGGGTGTGAGTGAGAGACTGAATGGTTGTTTGTCTCCATGTGTCCCTGTGATGGACTTGCAACCAGGGTGTCCACCGCCTCTGATTGAAAATACTTTATTTTGCATTCTGTTGGTTCACGTTTGACAGAAAACAGAACCTGAGAATTGGTGTGACCGGTCTTCTATTTGTTCGGCTCTTTGAGGATTGCTTGAGGATGAAACGGATGGCCTCCTGTTGCTGATGAAAATACACTTTCACTCTCCCACTAAGCTTTAGTCCAACTCTGAGAAATATTGCTGTTTTCTTTTTCCTTTTTTTGGGGGGGGTCTTGTTTTTCTAAAAGTTTTTTCTTCAGATTTCACCTTGACAGTGAGGATGCAGCAGCCCATGAGCTAAAGAAATTCATTTTCTCAGCTCTCCTCTGTGGAAAAACAGGCAGACAGAAAGAGGCGCATAGGTCAGAGGGTGCATCTGTGTGGGCTGGTTACATTTTCCTGTGTCTGCTTTCTGAGAGCCGAGTCGGTCGATACGTTTGAAAGTCATCCTGTTTATTTTGGGAACTTCTTGTTAAGACACCAATGAGGAGCAGCAGGATCTCAATGATGCTGACAGAGACACAACGAGAGGTGGGAGATGGAAAGAGCTCTGTTGGGGTCATGAACAGATAAAACAACAGATGCTCTCAGCCAGTGATGTCTGACAGCCTCCTCCACAAAATAAAGCCCCCCTGCTCAGACTTAGTATCATCTAAGAGTGTGTGAAAATGATTTAACTTCTGCCCTTAAAGAAAATCCTACAAAGTGAGGTATTAGAGAGCCATTAAGGGTTTTCTTAAAGGTGTAGGAGCTGATGAATGTTAATTATATAAACTGGTATTGCTATGTTTTCTACAGAGTGAGCAGTCAGGACAACCAAAGAGTTTTCTAAAGCAGCTTTTTACACCAACAACTTTAAACGTTTGTAGTCAGCTCAGTTGAAGATGAGCACCACAGCCAACTGACCTTACTTAGGGTTCACAAAAGATAATAATAATAATAAATTCAATTTATACCGCACTTTTCATTAATAATCAAAAAAGGCGTTCAATACAGGATCAACTGGACTTTATTTGTTGCAGAAAACGTTTCGACTTCTGTCCAGAAGTCTTTTTCAATTCTGAATGGAAGCTGTGAGAACGAGAAGTTTTATACAGGCTTACAAGTCACGCACCAACATATGAAATTGGAAACTGAAAAAACACCACAAATTAACTAACATGCCCATTCTATTTAAATTGACAAAACGACACATCCCAGCTTAAAAGGGGTTTGTAACACATACATGTAAATTGAAAGATCACACCTAACAGTAGGAGGTTCCCTTGAGGTCTCTGTTAGAAGACACAAAACTGTATGTAAATTGACAAACAACACCTCCCAAACAACAAAAGAGGCTGCTCAGAGAACTTTGTTAGTCTAATTTACAGACAAGGCATCCCTGCTCCCATCCGGTGTAAAACGTTTCGGAATCAAATCCAAAACTGAGTTATAGGTCTTAGACAGTTGAAATCTCAGACCTCCTCCTCTGTTAAGAGAAGGTTTTTCTCTCTTAACATACACAGCTTCCTTTACCCCCCTCTCAAACCATCTGTGTTCTCGGTCCAAAATTTGAACATTCTGGTCCTCAAAGGAGTGTCCCTTGTCCGTGAGGTGGAGGTGAACGGCTGAGTTTTGTCCAGAGGAGGTTGCTCTCCTATGTTGAGACATTCTTTTGTGGATAGGTTGTTTCGTTTCTCCGATGTAACGGTCTGAGCAGACTTCGCTGCACTGGACTGCATAAACCACCCCACTCTGTTTGTGTGTGGGGGTTCTGTCCTTCGGATGCACCAGCCTCTGTCTGAGAGTCCGGCTGGGTTTGAAGTGTACTGGGATGTTGTGTTTGTTGAAAATCCTTCTGAAATTCTCTGAGACTCCAGCAACATAAGGAATGACAATGTTTTTCCGTCTGTTAGACTTTTTCTGTTCATTATTGTGTTTAACAGATTTCCTTGCTGACTTGACAAACGCCCAGTTGGGATATCCACATGTTTGCAGAGATTTTTTGATGTGTTTCTGTTCCTTTTCCTTCCCTTCTGTCCTTGTGGGGATGTGTTCTGCCCGATGCTGTAAAGTTCTGATGACAGAAAGTTTGTGCTCCAGTGGATGGTGAGAGTCGAACAGGAGATATTGGTCTGTGTGGGTTGGTTTTCTGTAAACTTCAATGTTGAGACTGTCATCTCCCTCCATATGCACCAAACAGTCCAAAAAAGGCAGCTTATTGTCGTTCGCATCCTCTCTGGTGAACTTGATGTTGTTATCAACAGAGTTAATGTGTCTGGTGAACGCTTCCACCTCCCTGGCTTGGATTTTGACACAGGTATCATCCACGTATCTGAACCAATGGCTTGGAGTTGTCCCCTCATAGGAGTTTAGGGCTCTCTGTTCCACTTCCTCCATGTAGAGGTTTGCAACAATGGGTGACACTGGAGATCCCATGGCACAGCCGTGCTTCTGTCTGTAAAAACTGTCATTGAACTTGAAATAAGTGGTGGAGAGGCAGAGATCCAGCAGGGTGCAGATGTGGTCTGGGGTTAAGTTGGTCCTTTTGTCCAAATCCTTGTCCTGTAGAAGTCTTTTTTTGACAGTTTCTATTGCTTCAGAAATGGGTATGCATGTGAACAGGGAATGCATGTGAACATAAAAATCTCAAAGTGCTATCTCAAGATGGCTCTGGGTCAGGCACTTTTACAGGTACTAAATAAAAAATTGGCGAGGTATAAGCTAAAAGTCATCCCCAACACAGACTCTGATCAATCAAGCTCCAGCAATGGGTTTGCTGAACATGAGTGTACAGGGAACCCTCGAGTTACGTCAGGGTTCCGGACCTAATGATGAGACTTAGGTCGATTTTGCCGTATCTCGCGGACCAAAAACACGTGCTGATCGTAAGTCCGCATTTCTGACGTAGGTCGCGGCTATACCACTAACGGAGCGCCGCACACACATTTAATGGCATGAGACTGAACAAGCGGACATACTGGGCCATAAACATGCACAGAACTTTATTTACAAACCAAAAAAGGCGTTCAATACAGGATCAACTGGACTTTATTTGTTGCAGAAAACGTTTCGACTTCTGTCCAGAAGTCTTTTTCAATTCTGAATGGAAGCTGTGAGAACGAGAAGTTTTATACAGGCTTACAAGTCACGCACCAACATGTGAAATTGGAAACTGAAAAAACACCACAAATTAAATAACATGCCCATTCTATTTAAATTGACAAAACGACCCATCCCATTTTTATTTACAAACACTTAGCTAACACATTACACCACACATTCATCCATAAACACACAAAACCTGAACAGCATGTACAGGTACTGTACAGCAATGTTAGACAGTGCTATTCAGCACAGCACATCTGTACTGTACTGTAATTTAACAAATCTACTGACATGTATGAAAACAAAGTGCCTTAGTGTACAGTCCAGTTCTGAAACTTTTAAAAGGTACATTAATGTATTTTTCAGCACAGAAAAAGCATACAAAATACAAATCTCTTCCTAAACAGTTCTCAGTCATAATCTGCAAATGATGTCAACCATGAACCATGAACACTGTTAACATCAAAATGCAGCAAATTAGCAGCAACTCACATCCATCCATCCATCCATCAGCAAAATGATGTCAACCATGAACCATGAACACTTCTGTTAACATCAAAATGCAGCAAATCAGCAGCAACTCGCATCCATCCATCCATCCATCCATCAGCAAAATGATGTCAACCATGAAACATGAACACTTCTCAAAGAGCAACAGCTGTTAACATCAAAATGCAGCAAATCAGCAGCAACTCACATCCATCCATCCATCCATCCATCAGCAAAATGATGTCAACCATGAAACATGAACACTTCTCAAAGAGCAGCAGCTGTTAACATCAAACTGCAGCAAATCAACAGGAACTCACATCCATCCATCCATCAGCAGCAGCAGCAGCAGCTTATTGACATGAATCAGCACCAAATCAGCATAAAATCACATCCATCAGAAACATGTTGCAACCATCATGTTTTTGAAACCAGTGCGTTGGTGTGCAGTCCATGTCCATGTGCATGAAAAAGAAGTCCATGAACTCTAAAAAAGCAAGAAGCAGCAGAAATAGGAAACAAAATGTCCTTACTTTGACTGAAGTGTAGGTAGACACTGATGTTTTTCTCAAGTTCAAACCTGGATCATGATGGAACTGCTTAGCCAATGCTCAACAATGCTAACTGTTGCTAATGCTAACTGAATGAATACTATGCTAAATGATGATGATAATAGTACGTACGTTTGCTGTTCTCTCTCTCGCCGAAACTCAACAACGTGGTCAAGATGGCGCGTCCCTTTAAATAGTACGGCAGTGTCGCCCCACCCCTACTCCACGGTCATGCGCACTGTCATGCGTGAACAGCCAAGGTACTGTACCCCTCCCCCACCTTGCCGTAATGACGCACTTTTTTTGCCGTAGCTCGATTACATACTTCTAATGTACCTCGATCGTAAGTCCGTTTTTTTTTTTTGCCGTATGTCGTCGGCTTTCTTTCAAAGAGGCAAATCGTAAGTCTGAGTTGCCGTAGCTCAGGGGTGACGTAACTCGAGGGTTCCCTGTATTCAGTTTAGGTTTCTGACTGGGATCGATCGATCTTCTACCCAGGATTGTAAATGGCGCCGCTCACCCCTGTACTCCATGTTGGGATACTTTTGGTGGCTGTTGACAATCACAGTTGGGATGTTTACTTTGAGCGTTGATGGAGGTACTGTACAGTATATGGAGGAGATAGAAAAAGCTGCTCTCTGTCTTTGTGTATCTAGACAACAGGGAGCCAAGAGAGGAAGATTATGAGGAAGTGTGTGAGGGTCAGGACATGTGCCTAGACAGGAGGGATAGCGGTGAGATGTGCGGTAAGAGTAACGCATGGGATTCGATTGGGGTGGGATTACATAGGGATAGGTTGACCCCAAGGATTATGATGTTTGCAGACAACATTGTGATCTTAATTTATGGTATTAGCGTTTGGAGTACGGCGTGTAAATCAATTACAATGCCAATTTTTATATTGCAGAAAAGAGCTATTAGAATTATCACCAGAAAGAATTCTCATCATCCTTCAAGCATTTTGTTTTATCAAACAAAACTGTTGAAATTTTATGATTTAATTGATTATAATATTTTGATAATTTTGTATAAAGCTCAAACTAATGCACTTCCTTCTAATATTCAGAAATATTTTGTCAGAAGAACGAGTAATTATAATCTTAAGGGGACAGATATATTTGTGAAGCCACCTTTTAGGACTAGTTTGAGGGGAAGATCTACCATAATTCAAGGAATAGGGTTATGGAATAAATTGGAGTCTGATATTAAAGTGGTCAGATCAATGGTTACATTCAAAAGAATGATTAAGTTTAAACGGTTAAAAACATATATTTAAATGAGTTGAAATTTGGAAGTTTGTGTATGACACTGAGGGTAGTAATTATTATTTAAGTTGTTCACTATTTTGGAAATTATATGAGTTGGTTGTATCATGTGTTTATTTTTAAAGGTTAAAATTAAGTTGATTATTTATTTTGTAATCCAAGTAGTTGTGTACTGTATATGAATTGTTTATTGGAGAAAAAGGGGCAGAAAAAATAAGATTTTTTCTTCTTCTGCCGCCTTTCATTTTATATATATTTTTCTCTCTTTTTTGTATTGTATTGTTTTCTTGTTTTAATCATAAAATGAATGAATAAATAAATCAAATCTATAGTGTAAAAACCGAACAGGTGGAAGAGAGTCTGAAGAGGTGGCGGTATGCTCTGGAAAGAAGAGAAATGAACATCACTAAAAGCAAAGTAGAACGCATGATAACAGTGAAGCTTTAAGGTGTATAGGTGCTGAAGTTGAGTGTGTGGGGGTTAGTATAGGTGCAAGAGTGAAAGGAAAAGAAAAGTTTAAAAGATGGTGAGACCGGAAGGCATAATGCATTTATTTATCCATGTGATAAATAAATTATATGTAATTATTTATCTGTGGGATATATATATATATATATATATATAGATATAGATATAGATATTAGGGGTGTAACGATACACAAAACTCACGAGACGAGACAAATCACAGATCTCGCGAGAACGAGACGAGATTTTAACATTAGTTCAAGAAAACTTCAAAGATCGGTTTTATGCCGCAAAAAGGCTTTTATTCTGTTTTAACATGTATTACAAACCCAACTGATGTCTTCATTTTACTGATTGAATCTCCTTAGACCTTAGAACGTTCAACTTTGTTAAAAAAAATAGATATTCACGCAGGACTTTCCAAAAATTGAACATAAATATCCGCATCAGCGCTGAATCTGCAGCCGTCACTCACCAGTGTTGCCAGATTGGGCGGTTCACCGCGATTTTCCTTCTGACTTTTGCGGGTAAAGAGTGCTTTGGGTGGGTGGGACTCTATCTGGCAACACCGGTCACACCGGTGTTTACACGCGTGTCTTTACATTCGGGGCAGCGTCGGCAGCGCCGGGACCCTCCATCAATGTAGAGGCGTCTGCGGCACCGGGACCCTCCATCAGTAGTTGGGGCGTCTTCTATAGCAACTTCATCCGGCGAAGCCATGCTGTCCGTGACGCTGACTTGCTAGGGGCTCTGCTAGCGCTAGCATTAGCATCTCGCGAGACAACGTTACCTCTCAACGAGAGATATCGCGGGAGTTTAATATCGCGAGATCTCGTACAACGAGATCTCGTTACATGCCTAATATATATATATATATATATATATATATATATACAGTATATATATATATATATTTAATGTATATAATAATATCTGATAACTTAATAAAGCTATGTGACTTAGCAAACACAATGAGTTACTATGAGGAATCTTGTTGTATCAGGTATTGTTTTTCCAAATTCTTCCATCTTAAAAAGCTTCAAAACAATACGTAGTTTGTTCAAATGAAGGAAACTATCACCTGGCCTTGCAACAAACTACTGTAGTTTTGTTTACAAGAGTGCTAGTTAGAAAACTCAAATTTTATTGGTCTAGATCAGAGGTCCGCAGCCTTTATGATAAAAAGAGCCATTTTTACACCATTCATTACATTAATTAACCGTGTCCAGAGCCGCAATAACCTGTGATTATCTTACCTGCAATTACCTGTGATTGGCAGCACGGTGGCACAACTGGTAGGGCGGCTGCCTCTCAGCGAGCAGGTCCACGGTTCAAATCCCAGTCCGGGGGCCTTTCTGGGTGGAGTTTGCATGTTCTCTCCGTGCATGCATGGGTTTTCTCCGGGTGCTCCGGTTTCCTCCCACAGTCCAAAAACATGCATGTTAGGCTGATTGGTAACTCTAAAATTTGACCCTGGTTGTGAGTGAGACAGGTCCGTCTTGTAAATGAGTCCCCGTGGCTCAACGAGGATAGCCTGTATAAATAAAGGTTGAATGAATTATCAGCTGGTGGCCCATGGGCCACTTTAGGTTTTTTGGAGGAGACTTTTGTGGCCTGTAAGGGCAACATTATAAAGCTAAAAATATCTAATGATTTTTAACATTTAATGATATGTATTTTTATAATTTAAAGACCGTGTAAAGTGAATTTCAACATTTTCTTCAATAAACATTATAAATGTCATAATTGTAATCTTGTAAATGAGTAAAAAGTCTCAAAATTGTAGCTCAATTAATTTTGGAGTTATAGAGCAAACTGTGTATAAACATATTTCTATTTCAGGATTTTTTAGGCGTGTTTTAAATGTGACCGCGTTTCGTCACGCGGTCCTCATTAGTATAGCCCCACCCCCTGCAGCTCCAGCCGTATAAATTCGCCTCGGTGGAGCCGTTCACTCGCGAATCGCAGATAGCATCAGATAGCAATAGCATAGATATTTTGTTCATTGTTAGCTAGCTAATCAATTATGCCTCGTTCGTGCATCTTCCCTGGATGTCGCAATGGTCAGGGCACCCGTACAAATCATAACATGTTTTTATACCACGTGGTTTTATACCGAGTATCTGTAATGCCTGGATAGGTCAATGGATAAAGCGCTTGCCTTCCGTCCCAAACCCCACGGGTTCAAATCCCGCATGGTACAACTCTTTTTTTTTTTTTTTTTATTCATTCCAGATTAAAAACACACAAGAAAACTATTTACAAAAACAGCGTAACTCTTGGAAAAAGTAGCTGCTGTTACAGACAGAACTCGGATAAAAACAGAGCAGGTTTACTGGATCTCTGCTGCCTGCCTCTCCACACAGTCAGCTCAGGGGGCAGGACACGAGCGCAGCTGCGCTGAAACCACGCCCACGCACTGACACGCCCCTAGCGTTCCAGGGCAAGGCAAAATCATGTTTTTTCATGATTTTTGAGACTTAATTTTATAAGGTAAACAATGTTTTTAATCAGTCAGATTTAAATGGGTGATTAATAACACATATTTATGCCATGTGACAAACTAAAAACACACATTTAATTTCACTTTACACGGTCTTTTAAAAAAGTGTCATATCACACTGTAATTGACAGTGTGACACCCTGTTAGTGAGAGTGTAGGCAGTAGGTTTGTATCAGTGGTACAGCACCACAACAATGGCTGCGCCCAAATCATGGACAATTTGGCCTCAGTTTTGGACAGTTGAAGTGAGCAAGATGCTTCATCCATCTTCATTTATGTCAATGGTTGGGACTCTACTGGGGATCACGACCACTACCGTAATTTGGGCATTTTCAGATGATTTCCAGAAATATATTCTTTTAAGTGATTGCTAATAAAAGAAGAATCCAGAGGACATAACTCAACCGTTAATAAAGCACTTTTCTATTCCTACAAAAATATCTCAAGTGTTAGGATAAACAAACAGCCGAATGTTTGATGAGAAGGTGTTCCCTTTCAGTTTGGTCTCTCGGTGCAACATACTTGCTATGGGAATTGCGCCCCCGTGCGATTACCTGAAGGAATACAATCACGCCTTTTACGGCAGGGGGCGTCACCCCGCGTCAGAGGTACCGCCTTTCAGGTACTTAAGCGACTGACGCCCCTCCATCTTTCTCTTTTTTGCCCTTCACCTCGCTGAAACACCTGAACATCGCGGGACCTCTCTGTTGTCGCGTCGCTTGATTGAGGTGAGCTTGCTCCCTACACTGAGCGTACAGAGACAATTTTCCTGCGTACTGCTGGGCTGGCGAAAGCTAGTCCAGCATTTTTCTACTTACCACGAAGTTTCTTCTCTCTCGCAGCTTCGCTCGACGACGCTAACTGCGTCACAACCTTCTGCTAATCCACTAGCAGTCTACTAGTGATAGCAAGACGACGGAGAAGACGGCTTTGAACAAAGAAAAGAAGAAAAAAGAACTATCTACTCTTCTCATCTCCGGACATGCTCCCGAAAAAGGAAAGCGGAGGACAAGGAAGAAGAAAACCAGGATGACGAGTCCTCGCTCGCGCCCATGTCCCAGCGGTTGCGGCTACTCCCTTTCGGCGACGGACACCCACGAGGCCTGTCCTGTCTGCCTAGGGATCCTGCACGCAAGGAAGGCGCTGGAATCCCCCGACTCCTGCCCCCAATGTCGTCAAATGACGGCCACAGTGAGGAAACACTGCATGGACACACTGGCCAAGTCCATGGCGAGGACCACGGCGATGAAGGTCGCACGTCGCACTAACCTGCCTGCTCCAGAACCGGAGCCTGAAAACGTGGACCTGGAGTGCAGTGGCCGGGTCGGGGAAGACAACGCGTCGGACTCTTCTCTTCCTGTCGAAGACTCGACGCCAGAAGGGTCCGACGTAGACGCCCAGTACGGTGACAAGGGAGAAATTGTTCATTTTCTCCAGAACCTGGCGCAGAACCTTCCGGAACCGGACTTGTCGGTACATGCCCTGTTCGACCTGTGCCATAGGGCCGCTAACGCCATACAGGTCACATGGCCGGACCCCACGCCTCGCCAACGGGCTACGAGGCTGGCAGGAAACTACTTCTACGCGAAGCAACCGACAACATCACAGAAAATGCCAATTTTCCCGGACTTTTTGACGGAACTCACACGCTCCTGGGTGGAACCCAAGGCTCCCATCATGCTACCATTGTCCCGACTCTTGGATGTTGCGGGAATGGAGGCTCTGGGCCTTTCCAGCGCACCCCCGATTGAGAGAGAGCCCTGGAACGTGTCCAGACAAAACTGGAACTAGCACGCAAACAAGCGGATGCCCTCCGCGAGGGTTTGCCAAGGAAAAAGTTCGCCCCACCAACGGAGAACACGCGTGATCTCCCACAAAAGAGACCCACTGGGGACTGCGAGGCTTCACAGTACCGACCGAGTGCTACTTCGGCCTCTTCCTACGAAAACCAGTTCCAGACCTGATGAACCAGGACGAACTGATGACTTTACAGGTTCGCCTGCCCACGAGGTACGGGAACCTAATTCTCTAATCCCAGTCTCTACTCGTAGACAACCACGAGGAGCTGGTGACATGTGTGCGTGCACTAAACATGACTCGCCTACTCTATATGTGAACAAAACAGACACTGTTTCAAACATGTACAAAAATAAAAGTACCAAGGCACAGTCTGCCCTGGTTCTTGACTCGAGTCCCATTTTTATAAAACCCAGACCTCACGGTCGAACTATGAACCACAGCAAGATATGCGAGATCCGTCGGAGACGGCCTGATCTCGCGATATCTTCTGTTGGGCCGAGCAAAATGCTCGAAAAAATGCGAGAGGGGTCAAAGGTCACCCCTTTCGTCCTAAAACACGAGGAGCACAACATGCCGTCCAGGCTCAGCGTGCATGTACAGGCTTGGGAGGCGTGCCGACCAAATGATTGGGTCACGACAACAATACATCATGGGCTCAAGTTGCAGTTCTCAAAGAGACCGCCCCGTTTCTCAGGGGTGTTGCATTCTAAGATCAACCCTGCACGCGCGCACGTGCTAAGAGAGGAAGTTTCAACCATGCTGAAAAAGGGAGTGATTAGTTTGGTCTCAGGACGCAAACTGCGCTCCGGACACTACAGCAAGTACTTCCTGGTGCCCAAAAAGAACCGTTCCTTGAGACCGATCCTGGATCTCAGGACTCTCAATAAAAGAATTAAAACCTTCAAGTTCAGGATGCTTACACTGCGGCAAGTTCTCCAGTCTGTGAGACCAGGAGACTACGCATATACAATGGATCTGAAAGATGCCTATTTCCATATAGGCGTGTGGAGGAGACACAGAAAGTTCCTCCATTTTGCATTCGAAGGTAACGCTTATGAATTCAAAGCCTTACCCTTCGGTTTAAAGACTGCTCCACGTACATTCACTAAATGTCTAGATGCAACCCTGACCCCTCTTAGGAACCAAGGACTCAGGGTCTTGAATTACCTGGACGACCTGTTAATTCTGGCTGGAAGCAGAAAGCAGGCGCTGTCACACTCCCTTAAGGTGATCTCTCACCTGGAGTCTCTCGGTTTTGTCATAAACCTACAGAAGAGCAATCTGACTCCGTCACGGGTTACCGTATTTCTGGGTGTACAGATTGACACTGTCCAATACAGAGCATGGCTCTCGAAGGAAAGAGTCTCCTCCATTCGCCATTGCCTGGGAAGATTTAAACTGGACCAACGGGTCCCTGTGAAAACCTGCCAACGCCTGTTGGGCCTCTTGGCGGCAGCCATCCCTTGTGTGCCACGTGCATTATTGAAAATGCGGGCCATACAGGTATGGTTTAACCAACAAATACAACCCGCTCTGCCCAAACAAGCGGAAAAGGTTAAAATAGACCCAGAGTGTCTAAAGGCCCTGGGACCTTGGAGAGATCCATCCGTCTTCACGGAAGGGGTCTCACTGGGAAGGGTGTTGTCCCGTGTAGTCATCACGACGGATGCCTCAAAAACAGGATGGGGAGCGATCTGCAGGAACCAGAACGCCCGCGGCCTTTGGAACAAGCAGGAAGCCAAATTACATATCAACTTCCTGGAATTACTGGCCATATTCCTGTCATTAAAATACTTCTTCAGTAAAGGTCTGATTGCCGGACATCATACCCTGGTAAAATCAGATAACAGGTGTTCAGACATCGGAATGGAGCCTGAACCCACGGATCGTGGAACAGGTATGGTCACGTTTTGGCAGAGCCTCTGTGGACTTGTTTGCCTGCAGGGCTAGGTCACACTGTGACCTCTATTTCTCCCTGAAGGAGACATATGCTCCGTTGAGAATAGATGCTCTGGCACATGATTGGCCAGCAGGGGTGCTCTACTATGCTTTCCCACCTGTCCCTCTGATCGGGGCGACATTGGAATGGGTAAGGCGGGGAGCCCTCTCCTTGATCCTCATAACTCCCAGATGGCCACAGAAACCGTGGTTCCCGGAGTTGAGCTCAATGTTGTCAGGGACACCATGGCAATGGCCTCTTCATAGGGACCTACTGACTCAGGCACGTGGACAACTTCTACATCCACATCCAGGGTTGTGGCAACTCTCAGCCTGGTCTCTGAAAGGTACTGGCTGAAAGCCTAAGGCTTTGGTTGCTTTGTCCCGACACAAGCAGCAATAACATTCACAAGGTTTCCCCTTGATGTTTTTTTTTTCTGCCTGGGAGATGTAGAATAGAAAGGTTTCCCCTCTCCTTGTCTGATCTCCTACATCAGGATGGGCTCCACTTGTCAGTCGAGCCGTGAAAACAACAACAAAGGAGGAAAACATTGCTCCTCCTGCTCAAAAAGGGAAACAGGAGACGATGAGTACTCAAACTACTGGAGCACGCTTGGGCTGTTTCTAGTTAGTGTTATATATATTAATAGGTCATGTGAGACATCATGTGAATGTCTCTCACATTTGGCCTTTTTTCCTCTTGGCATCTGCTCTCTGCATTCCTTGTAGTAAGCAGCTAAGAGATGCCCGTCCCTTAGGATGGAGGTTCTCACATGCATTTTGCTGAGCATTTCAAGGGCGTGAATGAATTACGTTCCCATAGCAAGTATGTTGCACCGAGAGACCGAACTGAAAGGGAACTGAAAGTTATGCACCATAACTCATGTTCCCTGAAGGAAGGGAACGAGGTGCAACATAGCTGGCCCTTTTCAATGCTGGAAGCTCGGTGAAGTGCAATTTCTGAGAAAGATGGAGGGGCGTCAGTCGCTTAAGTACATGAAAGGCGGTACCTCTGACGCGGGGTGACGCCCCCTGCCGTAAAAGGCGTGATTGTATTCCTTCAGGTAATCGCACGGGGGCGCAATTCCCATAGCAAGTATGTTGCACCTCGTTCCCTTCCTTCAGGGAACATGAGTTATGGTGCATAACTTTCAGTTTCCATCAAGGTTTCTTGATGCGCATTTTGAAGTATCGCATCAGAAAAGGTGAATGGAAACGGCACAATTCGAATTAACTTCCTCTAATTTGCAAAAAAAGTTGATACGCTCGCTTGAGGTGGTTTTGGGGTTTTTCGAAACAGAGCTGATGCGCAAAACGAGAGATGGAAACAGATTTGCCGACAGTTCTGACGTAGCGAACATTCACGTCATATGACTGATCAGCTGTTTCTGCTGTAACATCGCTAAAACTAGTTGGCATGATAGAATAAATACAACTTGCCCGATAGCAACACATTCCTGAAATATTCTCTCCATTTTGCCGAGATATGTGGTTCGGTTCCTGCTTTCAACCGCTACTTCCTGTTTACTGTAGACATGCGTAACGCTGACATCTGACGTAATGCCGCTTTGCGTGGCCTGGTGGATTCGCTTCAAGCCAGTTGATGGAAACACTTCTGATTCGCATTAATTTCTATTTACATTTTTGCGAATTTTCAAAAATTCGCTCAAAATTCCAATTGAAAATAGATGGAAACACGGTTATTGAGTTCATTAAACTCAGTTTAGAGTGTTCTGTATGGAACTTTTAGCCAGTTTCTCAATGAATGAAATAGGTTTACATTTCTGGAACATACATTAACTTTGCGTGTACATTGTTGGACTGTTGGATGAATCTGTTTAGGTCACGGTTCCTCCATCTTCTACGGCTTATACATAGTCGTGTTGCAGAGGCATCAGGTCTAGACGAGAAACCCAGGCATCCCTCTCTACAGTGACATTTTCCAGCTTGTGCTGGTGGACCATGAGGTGTTCAGGCCAGAGAAGATACACAGTCCCTCCAGCGAGTTCTGGGTCACTGTATCCGGGATCTCTTTCTTTCGGTCATGATCCAAACCTCATGACCATAGGTGAGAGTTAGAACATAGACAGACCAGTAAATTGAAAGCCTTACCTTTCAGCTCAGCTCTTTACTGACTGAAGCAATACCCTCATTTCTGAGGATGCAGCCCAATTCGTCAATCCATCTCCAACTCCATCTTACCATTACTCATGTACAAGATGCCCAGATACTTAAACTCCTTCACCTGAGGCAACGTCCGCTCCTACCCCCGTTCCCAACCCAGAGAGGGCATTACACCAATTTTCGGTGGATAACGAATTTCCCAGATTTGAGGAGCTGACTCTCATTCAAGCTGCTCCACACTTGGCTGTGAACTGCTCCAGTGCATGCTGAAGGTCTTGGCCTTAAGACGCCCAAAGAACCATATCATCTGCATAAAGCAAAGATAAGACCCTAAGGTTCCCAAACCAGACACCCTCCTTTCTACGACTGAAACTTTAGATTCTGTCAATGAACACCCAAAACAGGATTAGAGACAAAGGACAGCCCTGGTGGAGTCCTACCTGCACTTAGAACAAGCTTGACATTATGTCAAGATTTGTGGACACAGCTCCTGCTTTGGTTATACAGGGAACGGATGGCCCTTAAAAACAACCCAGGCATGACAAAGTCTTCACTACTCCCATGCAGACATACGCCTCTCTGGAACAATCCTGACATTCAACAAGAAAATAATATGTTAAACTTCCCAGGTTGGAGAATTAAAGGAATTGAATGTCTGGAACACATTTTTGAGGGTATAGATTTTATTCCATTTAATAATTTAATAATACAATATGATATTGATAATAAATATTTCCTACAATACCAACAAATTAAGTCAATTGTAAAAAAGAAATTTAAACTTAATAAAACATTGTTGGAAACACCAACATGTGTGTTAGAGTTCATTAATCTTC
>JBBPBX010042150.1:0-28527 GCA_038048925.1 Garcialebias charrua
ATATATATACTGTATATCAGTATATATATACTTTTAGTGTCTGTAAGGTCACGGTGAAATTAATGGCTTTAGCCATAAACTCAGTCACGTGACAAGATAAAACTTTTTAATAATCCTATTTTGTTGGGCGTGAGGTCTGACTTTTTTCTTATTCGTCACTCGAGGACGTTTATTCATGTTTTTAACAGTCGCCGAGAACAAGATAAAGCACTAGAAAATTGAGATGGCCCTTGAGGGAAATGCTGCTACATGATTGGGTGTTGTAGACGTCAATCAAATATTCCTGGTATATAATTGGCTCTCCCTCCGCTCCGACATTTTTGTTTCATCTCTGCTAGTCTTCTGCTGTCTTCATCCGCGAGTTAACGTAGATCCCGGTTAATTGGAATATTTGTGTTTCGTTCGCAGCTTCAGAACATTGACATTTTTCGTCTCTGGCGTTAATCGCTACATATACACAGAGGTGGTTGAGATCTGCCTCGTTTGCTGTTGTTGTTGTGTTTTTTTTTGTTTCAGTTGAAATTGGACACCGTTTAATAGAGCGTCCTTGTCCTCCCGCAGGCTGAGCTGCGCAGTGATATATTCCTTTGGAACTGAACCGACGTTGAGGAGGAGGCTGAGAAAATGTCCGCTCGGAAAATGAAACATTACAGTTTCTCTAACTGAAAGGAAACATAGTAGCAGAAAGTTATGGTTTCTGTGGAACACGTGTTTTCGGCTTCGTAGCGAAGACAACAAAACGTGGCGACGGAGGAGTGGTTTTAAAACAGTCTTTGCTCTTCTTCATCAAGTTCGGACCAGGGGAGCAGGATCCATAACTTTGTTTCCTCTCGTCTGCTGCGGTTCACTTATCCCCGCTGGATGCTACATTCAAACCCAGGTAAACGTGACGTAATTCATAAAAGACGCATAAGTCTGAAGCAGGAGCTGTTAGTTACATCGGTACCGGGGAGGTAATAACAAAGTTTTAAGCGCAGCGGTCAAGTTGTGCGGCTTCAACCGGGAAAAGCAGGGTCTTGGATTTTTGTCTCTTCGGCCTCTTGTGTTATTCCCCATCATTAGCAGTTTGTGTGATGGAGAAGACGTCTTTGTTCACTCCTGTGGGCTATAACGTTACCGAGCATTAGCATACCACACCAGTTAGCCCCTGCTGTCTTTTCAACATTACTATGCTAATGCTATCTTTCGCATCGTAAACAGACTGAAAATGCACTCATCTAACTCGTGTCGTGTCGATAAGTCACTGTAATCCGCATTGGTTATAATATTTTATACAAAATCATACGTTTTGTATCGTTTAAGGTTAATTTATCCCCTTTTTTTTCGCCTTCGACACATTTACCGTTAACCGTCGCGCGCAGCCTCACAGAAGAAAATTTCACAAAATGTTTGGAGGCCCTTTTTTTTGTGTGTGTGTGTGTGTGTGTGTGTTTTGCACTCGACGGAACTTTGGTTGGCCCGAGTCTTTGTTCACCGGCGTCTGCTCGACGTATATGACAGAGAGGCAGGCAACAGGTTTTTGTTAAAGCCGTCTGAATGTCCCGCAGTGTTTTAGCCATTTAAACTCTGCCTCCTGATGGACTCCAGGCAGGAACGATGAGGATGTGTTTCCACCGGTTCTGTTAACTTTTCTCTAATTAGCCAGCCGTAAAAAAGGTAGGGGTGCTCAAGTTAACTTCCATTTGTTAAAAGGGGCTGAACACGTATCCCCCATTTTGACCTCAGCTCACCGAGAGGCAGAAACATCCAGATTATTTGACTGCATTTCTCAACTAGCTGCTGTACCCCTATTTTTAGGCTCCCATTCGTTATATTTAATGTACAGTAGTGCATATTGTCTGTTTCAGAATGGGACATTAGTCATATTCTTTTCAAAGTTAATGCTAAATAATCCAGGTTTAAAAAAAATCCAAAGTTCAGTCAGGTCAAATGGACGGTTTATTTTTTGTTGTTGTTGAGATGTTTTGTCCTTCATCCAAAGAACTTCATCAGTCCAAGGATAAGATGGTTTCTGGGGCCCATCCTCTCCCCCCATCGACTCCTTTGAGGTAGCCATAGCCAAAGTGGTTCAAAACATCAAAGTTCATGCTCAATACAGGTTAAAAAGAAAATCCAACAAAGTTCAGTCAGGTCATCTGGACGGTTTCTTTTTTTGTTGAGACTTTGAAGTTTGTTTTGCCTCCTCGGACTGATGAAGTCTTTTGGATGAAGGATCAAATGTCTCAACAACAACAAAAAAGAAACCGTACAGATGACCTGACTGAACAGTGCTGGATTCTTTTAGTATTTCTGCTCTTCATAAATTCTTGACATTGCTTTATTGAAAATAGACGTCAACAGCGTAAAAAAAGTGTCTGTTGCAATTAAAAATGTATATTAAAATGGGGGCTCAATGTTGTAATTGTCACACAAAAGTAAGTCTACCGGTATATACCGTACATCCTATTTATTATAGACTCAAAGTAAATCCTCTATGAGGTTTTCCAAGCTGTAGCCTTGTATTCACCTCTATAACACCTGGAACACACTTGAGGCAATGAGTCATAAATCTACAACTACAGTACATCTAACTGTTTATTTTAAAATAACTACTGTATACTGTATGCTTATTTCAAGTTGTGATACTTGGTGTGGTGTTCTCCATTCAAAGTCAGGCACAACTAGATAACTCACAAAATAGCAATAACCTAAAACATGACTGATGATATTGGCAGTCAAAGTTCTGTTAGTTTATAGCATTTTGAATTACAGATTATTTACTACCTCTTGATTGCTAATTTGCTATTTGCAAACGCTCATCTCTAAAGAGAAATTATTCTGTTTCTTAGATACTACAAATTGAATTAAGGTGCCAGAATGTTAATATGGTGATCCCACATTTCAAGGTCAGCATGTATGATTGTGACAAATAAAGGAAATTAATCAGACTTTTTTTTTTCTTAAAAACTACAGTCTGAAATAATTCCGAGTTTATTCATCACCATTCTGCATCCCCCAGGTGTCATTCACTGCAGTTTTTGTTTTTGTTTTAATGACACAGCATTGTGTTCATCTGCTATAGAAGTTGTAGTTTTTAAGGAGTTTTTTTGTTTTGATGTTAACTGATCTGACATGGTTTGGTTGAGTTCAGCATCTCTTTCTTGTCTGTCTGTGACCTTTGGTACAAATATTTGTTTGAGCCAAATGGTTTTTCAGGTGGGGGAAGCAATCTTGAGTCCAGGTCTTAAATCAAATGCAGCGTGGCCTGTGGCTGAACCGTTAGATGTGGGCTACTTTTAGAACTGGTTGTGTTTTTCATGACTTTGTACAGTAGTTTGACCAATTACATGTACAGTACGGTAGTTAGATAAAAGATATTTGAAAGAAAACTTAGCTGTGTGTGAAACTACAGTACGGGTATTGGGTGGGTAATTTGTTAATTTACTGTAGGTTTTCTATTGCTTATTCAGTTACATAGCAAAATAAAAATGTATAACAAGGAGAAATATTTGTTCTTTTCTTTATTACACAGCATTAACTATCCATCCATTATCTTTTACCCGCTTCTTCCATTTTGAGTCACGGGGGTCGCCGGTGTCCATGTCCAGCAATCACTGTGCGAGGGGCGGGGTACACCTTGGACAGGTCGCAAGTCCATCACAGAGTCACATAGAGACAAACGAGACAAACAACCACATCATTAGCTATTAAAAGAGAAAATAAACACATTTTTAATGTTTTTTATTTTCAAAAATTAATTAACAGTTCAACTATGCATGTCTTTTAAAGGGACTGAACCCATTTAAACCTTTCTAAAATTATTTAAACACAAAAGAAAGTCAAATCATGCAGCTTGAAACTAAAAAGAAAATAATACATTCTACTGCCTTATTTTCAAGTTTTCATAAATTAGTTGAACATCTTCTATATGAGAAAATTCCCTAAAAATTTTGGCCATATGCATTGTCCACAAACTGCTGTAGTTACTGAAGTACATAAACCTTTTTGAGCATAGACCATTTAAGAGGCTTTGTAATGTACAGTATTGTTGTGCACTAATCGACACATTTGTTCAACAATAAAAGGATTGGCCACAAGAACATGCTTATATTTTCAATTTCCTTTAGTACATTTGTGGTTATTTCACAACAGAATATTCCTTTTTTGTCATTCAGGTGTCAGTATTTGCCCTAATGTGACATGCGGTGACTGATGACAGTTTTTCTATGGCTAATCTTGAGAAATCAGTGCATAACACCCATGTTTTGGTGGGTTGATATATGTATTTTTAATTTATTAAAGTATAATAATATCCGATAATTTTCAATCAGGTCATCTGGTCCAGATGACCTGATTGAGAATTATCGGATTTGATACCTGGATTACTGAGCATGAACTTTCTTATAATAATAATAATTTATTCTTCTAACAAGGTTAAGTCAGATTATCTGGTTGGATTTTATTTTATTGTACTCTATTTTTCCCCGACGGGGAAGTTAATTCTCTGTATTTTCCCCATTGCACATGTGAGCACACACATCTGAAGCAGTGGGCTGTCATCTAGGTGCCTTTGGATCAGCTGGGGTGTTAAGGGCCTTGCTCATGGGCTAATGAGGGTGGAGGCAGGTGTGGGTGTTTCACCTTTTCCACCCACATTTTGATGTTGTCAGTCCAGGGAGTTGACCGGTGACCCTCCTATCACAGGCCCACCCTGTCTAACCTCTTTACCACCACTCCCCCACCACCTCTGACTGACTTAACCTGACCTGATGACCTGACTTAACCTTGTTAGATTTTTTTCCACCTGGATTATTGAGCATGCATGACAAATAATTTCTTTACTTAAACAAACATTTACCAACCGTCAGAAGAATTTGTACACAAAAATATATAGAAAAAGATTTACAGTGAGTTGGTTGTAGCAGCTGCTGGTGCCTCATTTGTTTATTTGGTAATTATGTAAGTATGTTATCGAACTACTGATTAATCAGTTTATTTCTAGTGCAGGCTTTTAGCTTTACAAACCAACTTGTACTGTAAATTTCTGTATAAGTGGATGCACCATCTCTTTGTAGGTTAACAGAAATGATGAATTGGCCTTTAATACAGGTAGTCCCCGATTTACGAGCGCTCTTACATACGAGGTTCCGGACTTACGAGCTGGCGAATTTTTGGAAAAAACGCAAAAAATACCGAGTTTTTCTGTGTTTTTTCACCACAGTTCGTTAGCTAAACATGTGGACACACGTTTCCGATCATTTTTATGCACTCATAAGCAGTTTTTCGATGAAAAACGAGTGTTTGTAGTTGCGCTAGCAAAACCGTTCCAACTTACGAGCGAAATTCCGGACTTACGAGAACATGTGCTTCGTGTTCCAACTTACGAATTTTCATCTTACGAGCACCTCGCTTGTACGGAACTCGCTCGTAAGTCGGGGACTACCTGTAGCTGTGTTAGTTACCGTATTCTTGCCCCCTCACACCATCCTGTTGAACTGACTTTTTCACTTATGATATATTGCCCACTGAGTAAAACAAATACCGGTATACTGTACATGTGTAAACTAAAAAGTGCTGTCAAAGTACCGGTACTTCACTTTAAAAATGATCATAAATATGTATTGAAAATGTGCAAATAGGCAGTTGGTTTGTTTACACATTAGAATAAGCAAAACAATGTTTGTTCACTAATTATGTTATATATTTTAGACATAAACAAAACTCTTACTAACTTACTAGTCAGACTGAATAAACTTATGTTCTCCTTATTTCAGCTTGTAGGCTGCTGCTGAGACTGAACGGCGAATAGCAGCAGAGAATGGCTGCAGCAGAAAATGATAAGGAGCTCAGCGACTTGCTGGATTTTACTGCGGTAAGATTTCTCTAAAGATTGCTCGACCATGTCAAACGTAAATCTTACCAGTGGTAATTGACAAATGTTTACTTAAACCTTTGAAGACGAGATTGAACCACTGCTTTCAGTCTCAGCGAGGATTTGAATGTTTCAACTTGTTTATCAGCAGCCATTTCAGTTTTTAATAGTACTTTATACTTCATGTTGGGGGCTGCAATAGCTTGGTAACGGTTTTGTTTCCTGAGGCTGCATGTTTGAGCCCAGGAATGGCATGTGGTATAAAACAATTGCTAATGCGAGTTCATTTGCTGTCACTATGGTTATCTCTACAGAAGGGCAGGAATTGAAAGAAAAACAGCAACTTTATACTTAATGTTTGTTTTAATTGTTGGCTGCAGAGGATAAGATTTTTTTAGTTGCCATCTGATTCTTCTGCATGAATTAAAATGCAACATTTCATATTGTATCAACTTCCACAGTGATTTTACAGGTTTCTTACTCTTGTTTCAGATGTTTGAGCCCCCAGCTTCGAATGGTAAGAATGGGCCGACTACTCTCGCAAGCAGTCAGTTTGGAGGTTCTGGTAAGGGACAAAAAAGTTTCTCTCCCTATTTCACCCATAGGTATTGTTTTGTACTCCTTAGTGAATTTCTTAAAATAATCAGTTTGGGCTTTTTTTCTACTTTCACTACCTCATTTTCATTCTCCGTTTTGTAATTTATTGTAACAGAAAATAATTGTTCCTGTTTTCTTTATCTTGTAATAAAAATCACGCCACAATTTACTGTTGTAAACTTCAGAAAATATTTCCAACTTAAATGTAGATCAGATGTCATCATCCCTAAACTTCCTCATCTTGGCCACACAGGTGTCCCTTCCCTCACCTTCCCAACTGTCTCCATTCAGTCACATAAGGACAAAGGCAAAACATGGGGGTTGGTGGGAGATGACCTAATAATCTCCTACATGCATTCCCTTGTCCTGCAGTCTTGCACCCTTGTTCTTTTCTACCACATAACTAATTTTCCTGCTTTTACTTTCTGCAACATCTGATTTCCATTTTCATCATCAGGTTTATAAGCCCAACTCATAACATTTGCATGTAGCTTAGTATAAATAAAACATCCTTGGCATACCCAGGATTAAATTATTTTAAAATTATTTCATAGTGTTTCATATTCATATGTAAGACTATTTTTTACAGACATTAGTAAATCACTGCATGTTCATGACATTTTTCTGCTGCCCTTTGATTTATAGAAGGGCATTAAGTCTGTCACCGAGCAATAGAAACAAAGACTATATGCAGTGAAAAGATGAAAGATTAGACGGTCAGTTGCTGGGTGGGGCATAGGGGGCTCTGTTTCATCTAATGAAAGACAGTTTTTTTTTTCTAGGGATGCTCGATATTGGATTTTTGGCCAATATCTAATATGCCGATATGTTAAAACTTATTTGACCGATACCGATATTTTATATACTTTCCTTTGTCAGAACATAGCCCTCTTATTTAGGCTTATTTGTTACAAAAATTGTGTAACAGCTGTAAGAGCTGGTGACATATATTTAGTAACTGCCATATGTAGCTTTAACTTACCGTATATTAAATGAAAAGTGTTAAATATTATTTATTAGTATTAGTCACCTGTGACACGGCGTCCAGTTGTCTGTGGTAAAACTCACCCAGTGCTATCAGCTATCAGCTTCTCAATGACGTCAGAAATGATGGCTTATAACTCGGGTAAGGTTACGTCGAAAAAATATATCTGGGGAAGATGTAGCGAGGCTCAACATAATCCAAAAATCGTCTGAATCTGCCATCTTCACCAACGGAAAAAAAAAAACTTCCACACCGCCGACATTTTGAATTTTCCACTCCGCTGTGAAAAGCATATTCTCACTGGGTTGTCATACAGCAATAGCGTCTTTTATATTGTGAGTTATTTTGATGTAATGGCTGATGTCCGATATTGAACTTTCATGCTAATATCGGCCGATACCATGCTGATAATATCGTGCATCCCTAGTTTTTTTTATGTATAGGGGTAAAGTGCGCACTTACATAAGAAACACATCCATCCATCCATTTTCTGTACCCGCTTTTCCGTTCCACAGAGAGCTGGTGCCCATATCCAGCAGTCACTGTACAAGAGACAGGGTACACCTCGGACAGGTCACAAGTCCATCACAGGGCTACATGGAGTCAAATGAGACAAACAACCATTCACACTCACACCTAGGGACAATTTAGAGTAACCAATTAACCTAACATGCATGCTTTTGGTCAGTGGGAGGAAACCAGAGTACCTTGAGAAAACCCACATGTCCACTGGGAGAATGCAAACTCCACACAAAAAAACTGAGAAACCAAACCTGCATGTGCCACCGTGTTGCCCAAGAAACATACCTTGTCAATCTAACGGCTACTTATGAGGTGTTTTTGAAACAGAAACATTTTTATAGTTCTCAACATTTGGTGGAAGTCATCCATCAATTTGTGAGTGTGTGTGCTTCAGGAGATCTATTGATGGTTATTCATAAAACTCCTTTCATCAAGTTTGTCTTAGCTCCCACCTCATACTGGGAACTTTACCAAAACGAGGGAAAGATTTTGTGATGTAACTGCACCTAAACCAATATTTAGGAAAGAAAACTTGAGTGTGTGTGGGGATGTGGGTGTGAGTAAACATTGGCACTAATATATTTTTTATTTATTTAAACTAGGGCTGAACGATTTTGGAAAATAATCTACCGGTAATTGCGATTTTTTTCCTATAAATTGCGATTGCGATTTAAAATGCGATTATTTTTTTAATACCTTCTCAAGTAATTTTCAACAAACAGAAGCAATAAATCAATCTGTTTTATAATAAACAATGTCAGATTTATTTAAAGCAGAGATTACAATAAAGCAAGCAAATGTATGACTTTTCTTTTCACCATTTCTATTTTTTCTTGTTTTCATAAAGTGAACTTTCTAACTACTGTCTGAACTTCACATGACAGTTAATAAATAATAATAAAAAATTAGATATAAAAAGATTAAACTTACTGCTTTCCAGCCAGTAACAGCATAAAAAATAAAGTGCAAAAAACAAAGAGAATCTGCTTTAACCAACTCGTTCTGGGAATTCAAACTCAGTGAACACAAAATAAAATAGTATCTGTTCTTATTAAATGTTTTAGATGTAAAGTTAAAAATAAAAAACTCTTGGAACAATAATGTAAACATAGTCCGTCAGTAACAGCAGGATGCAGAGCCTTGTGAACAGACTCCACTGCCAGGTTATTATAAGGGAGCGTGCATAACAGTCACCTGACAGCACCTGAGAAATGGCTTTGAGCTGCTCCAACACTTCATTTCTTTGGATCCCCATCTTGTTGGACATTCAGTGATGAGGCTGTGTTCAGAAAGTTTGAGCTCCCTCTTCAGTCATTGCTGCTGCCTTCTTTCAACTGTGGGAGAGACACTCTGTCATGTCCTGTAATACAAAATAAAATAAATAAATACACACATTCACATCCTCACCTCTCACTCGTGCAAAAATTGAGGACCAGAAAAATCTTCTCACGTTGTTAGTTAAAAACAATGTAGAGGTTTTAGCTTTTCCCAGTTTGTCAACGTTAAGTGAATGCAAAACGTGATGACTAAATAGCTTCACATTACTGAACATAATAATTAACATTTTATTTAAAACAGACAATAAAAAGGATAGTATAATAGTTGTGACATCACGACCAGGTTTGGTAATAGGTACACGTATTGAGAAAGCGCATCACCTCATCTAAATAGCTATGCTAAAGCTAAGATAACAACAGTAAACACAGCTAGTTTAAAAAAAAAAACAGCTTGCGCAAAACGTGTGTGTTACTGGTTCTGTATTAATTCATATCACTAACAACAAAACAGTTTTTTAAAATCAGATAATTAATGCGCTTTTTCACGCAGAACGTTAGCTTGTTGAGCTAGCTGCTAACAGGGCAGCGTCAACAACAGACCCGGGTCACATGACCAGCTCTCTGTTTATCTCCCGCGGTCTCGATGTTTCAGCCTCTAAGATCAGATACACGTTTACATGGGCTAACTTACCTGAATTTATAACTTTTATGACTTCTGTCGAGCCTGAAGAAACAATGTTGGAGCGCACACTCTCCTCCTCCCTGCTCTGCTCTGTTTTGCTCCGCTCAGCTGCGCGCGGCCAGTCGGCTCACTCCCAAGTCACGTGACCAGTCAAATCGCAGCCCGTGCGATTAGTGAATCGCGTTTTAACATATCGCGAGATAATCGCAAATGCGATTAATCGTGCAGCTCTAATACAGTCCTAACTCTCCAAAACATGGGGGTTGGAATCCACCAGCAATCACATGCCGAAGTGTCAATGGGCAAGACACTGAACCCCTCATTACCTCCAATGTGTGCCCCATTGGTGTATGAATGTGAGCTAAAGCTCTGATTAGTCTCTTTAGAATGATTTGTTCAATTAGCTTTGTAATCTAGTAGAAGGCTGTATGAATGGGTAAATGACAGATTGTAGTGTAAAGCACTTTGAGTATCAATTAGATAGAAAGGTGCTATATAAGTACAGTCCATTTACCATTAAATGTGTGGATCATTATAACCTGGATTAAAAGTGTGGATCATAGTAGTGAAGCCTTCGTCTTCAACCATCGACAGAGGCCTCATGTCAGTGATGCTCATTTAAGGATCTTTCAGTCCAGACAGCTGCTTGCTGTGGTGTGCACGTCTTTCCATCATGAAGGCTGTCATTGTTTGTTGTTGTTTTCTGGAATGAGAGAGAGTTTATATGTATTATAGCATAATTTACAGCAACTCAAGAAATGCCTTGTTTCACTTACAGTGCTAGGTTCAGGCAAATAAGTAGCCCAAAGAGCAATTAAACACACACACACACACACTCACACACACACACACACACACACACACACACACACACACACACACACACACACACACACGTAAAATACTAATTACACACATTTGAGTAGATGAAATAAATTCCTGTAATTCCTGTTTAAATGCAATTCATCCTTCCATACAATGCAGTGTCTTCAGACTTTGCCAGCAAATTAAAAGTTGAAGCTAAATCATTAAAGCAACCGGACCAGACAACATCCCTGGGAAAGTTCTGAAGGAATGTGCGGACCAGCTCTATGAGGTGCTGGCTGACATCTTCACCACCTCACTTGCACTGGAGTCAGTTCCCACCTGCCTGAAGACCGCGACCATCATCCCAGTCCCAAAGAGCTCCACAGTGACTGGTCTGAATGACTATAGACCGGTGGCCCTCACCCCGATAGTCGCTAAATGTTTTGAGAAACTGGTCATGTCCCACATCAAGACAACCGTCAACATCAACGAGGACCCTCATCAATACGCATACCGTGAGAACCGATCAACAGAGGACGCCATTTCTTCCGTGGTCCACACTGCTCTCACCCACCTGGATCAGAAGGACTCATACGTGCGTCTGCTCTTTGTGGACTTCACATCTGCCTTCAACACCATGATCCCCCAAACTCTGATAGACAAACTATCTACACTTGGACTAAGCCCCTCCATTTGTAACTGGGTACTAGACTTCTTAACAAACAGACCACAGTCCGTGAAGATCCACAACTTCTCCTCCTCCACCATAACCCTCAGCACTGGCTCTCCTCAAGGATGTGTGCTGAGCCCTCTTCTGTTCACTCTGCTCACATATGATTGTACAGCCACACTTCCAGGCTGTCATATTGTTAAGTTTGCAGATGATACAGCGGTGGTGGGATGCATCACAAACAATGATGAGTCCAGCTACAGACAGGAGGTGGAACACCTGGAGAGCTGGTGCAAAGAGAATAATCTTCACATGAATGTGAAGAAGACAAAGGAGATGATTGTGGACTTCAGAAGGAACAAACACACCCACGCCCCACTGAAAATAGGTGGGTCTGCAGTGGAAGTGGTCTCCAGCTACAAATACTTGGGTGTACACATGAATGATAATCTCAGCTGGAGCAACAACACCACCAGCCTGATCAAGAAAGGTCATCAGAGACTCTACTTCCTCAGACGGCTGAGACGTGCTGGTCTGAGCAGCCCAGTTCTCACCTCGTTCTACAGGTGTGCAGTGGAGAGCGTCCTGTGCTCCAGCATCAACGTGTGGCATGGAGGCTGCACAGTTGAAGAGAGGAAAGCTCTACAGAGAGTGGTGAAGGCTGCACAGAAGTCTGTTGGAGTCAGTCTCCCCACCATCACAGACATTTACACCTCCAGATGCAGGAAAAGAGCCACCTGCATCATGAAAGACCTCACTCACCCAGCACACTCACTCTTTGCCCCACTCCCCTCAGGACGGAGGTTGAGGAGCATCAAATGTAGAACCACTAGACTGAGGAACAGCTTCTACCCTGAGGCTGTTAGACTCATGAATAAATAAAAATAAAATAAAAAAATAAACACTGCAAAATATCACATTGTGCTGATGCTGATCTGTTTTCTTGTTGCTGTGTTCATCTGTGTTCATCTGTGACCATCTGCTCATACAAACTCATGTTCGTGCTGCTGTTTATTCCCACTATATTAAGCTTAGTGTATTACTAGTTGATGTTTTTCTTAGTTAATTCTAGATGTTATTACTGTTTTTCTCTTGCATTTGTTGTTGGATGTAACTGGGACCCCGTGTACATAATCTCGTTTTCATCACATGTACCACATGCGGTGCAAATGACAATAAAGACTCTCTGACTCTCTCTCTAAATTATCACCATCTTTGTTTTAGATTTATTTATAAATCACATTTTAACACTGCTTGTACCATTAAATTAAAAATAAAAACACGTTCTCCATCACGGGCGGCCGTGGTGTAGTGGTAAGGACAGTCGTCTCCCGATCGGAAAGTTGGTGGTTCGACTCTCGGGACCCGCACCATGTGTCGTTGTGTCCTTGGGCAAGACACTTAACCCTGAGTTGCTCCCGGTAGGACTGGAAAGCACCTTGCATGGTAGTCTGCCGCCACCGGTTTATGAATGTGTGTAGCATTCAATATATGTGTAGCACTTTGAGATTTTCAGTAATGAAAAGTGCATTATAAATTGAATTAATTATTATTATTATTATTATTATTATTATCACTGTCACAGCTAAGAAACAAGCTGCAGCTGCCAGAGACACTATTATGGTACGTCCACACCTAACAGCGTTTCAACAGCAGGAGCGTCCAGTTTACATGCAAAGTCAATGGGGGACGCGCCTCCAGCCGCGTCTTGGCGTCGGGCGTCATGTCACGTGCGTGTTGAGCGTGCTGGAAAGCGTTTTCCGTGCACGTGAACCCGCGTCAGCCTCCAAAGCACGCGTTGATTTAGCTGAAGATTTTGCGGTTCAAACATTCAAACGCCGTTCAACTCTCCCTGATTGGTTGATCAGGGAGAGTCGGGGGGAGAAGTCGGGGGGAGAAGAGAGGGGGAGAGTCCCTATGTGACGCGGAAACGAGGGGACGGGTATTGCGCAACTATGTGACGTATTGTTTGTGGGACACAGAAAAAACCCGCGGAGTCATGTACTATGGAAGAGAAACTCATTGTAGCTGTGTGTTCGCGACAAGTCCTTCACGACCAGTCAAGTCTGCTCTACAGAGACAGAGATAAAAAGCTCCTTGCCTGGCGGAGTGCAGTGAGGAACTCCGTATACCGGTAAGCTCCTCCCACACCCCCCCACCGCCACACCGCCGAAGCTTCTCGTTCTGGTCTGGACACCACTGTGGGTCCAGTGCGTCCACTTGCGTGCGTGATGAGCTTTTTTGAAGTTGAAACGCTGTTTGGTGTGAACGTACCATTACGTTTTCTCACTTTGAAACAGAACAAATGTGGTTTAATGTAGATATTTACCTGCTGCTGTTCCTTCATCCACACCGTGGTGAAGTTAGTTTACGACTCCGTCATGTTTACGTTTCCTCAGCGTGGTTCTTCCGTGTCGTCTCGTCACTTTTCAAAGCTGCATGTTACGCAGTTTTTATCTTTGTGAAGCGTCAAGAGCTCCCACACTTTGAAGTACTTGGGTCGAACAGTTTTCTCTGCGTTGGTCATTTGTAAAATTGACTTACTTTCCTTTGAAAACACCGTCTCTGCTCTGCTTCCCCCTCCCCCTCGCTCTGTTCAACTCTCACGCAATACGCTACGGAGTTTTTTTTGTTGTTGTTATAATTTTATTCAGTCAGCCACCATTAACAACGCTCTACCGGTGAACAAAACGGCTCTGCAGCGCCGTGAAAGAAGCATAATTGTGCGACACAACAAATCAGTGATGAAATTTGTTGCCAACGCTTTTAAAAATTGAATTTTATCGATTCGTTGTTGCAACCTTAGACTTTACCTTGATGCATGCTCAATATTCCAGGTAGAAAAATAAAATAAAAGTTAAGTCTGGTCCTCTGGACATTTAAAAAACAAACAAAACATAACAAAAAAATTGTAGAAATGTTTAGTCTTTCGTCCGAAAGCTTTCTTCAGTCTGAGGTGCTGTATTCAGCTCAGTCTTATAAATAGCACCTTCTCATAGTGGATCAACCAGTTTGCTGCTGACAGCCAAAACCAGCTGCTTACATGATTAAGGAGGACCATCAGCCTAACTATGGATCATTAGCACCCTGATGGTTGCTTGTTATTCACAAGGGGCTGAGTGATACTAGCAATACATAGTTCCCATGTGACGTAACATCAGGGGCTTTTCCGGTACGTCCTCCATGATTAAAGGCTGCCTCTAGCAGCAGCTACAGATACAGTGCTGTTTACTGGTAGTTAATTTTCTCGAGTTTTTTTTTTTCTTGGTTGTTTCGTGCTGGGTTAGAGGATGTTACAACCGGGTAGACGTTTGGGCAGTTTTCACTTAATCCCAAAAATAAGGAAACGTGAAGGAGCTCCATCGGAGGTAGCCTGGTTGAAACCATACCCTGTGCTTCACTTCGCTTCACACAAGGGTCTGGAATTTTCCCATTGAAAACCGTTTCTTGCTGGAGGCGTTGGCCTCTGATTAGGAACAAAACCATTGGATAATTTGAACAGGGAAACCATTCTGCTCCCTCCCCTCAGCCACCCCCCTCTGCTGAAGTTCAGCAGCTGAACTTGACTGACAACTGCTCCGCCCCCTCTGCAGCGTTTCTCTTGCTGCGCAAATTCTGTGTTTATATCATATGTTATAAAACGTTTTAATACAATAAAATCAAACCATGGATCGCTGGTCCAGCTCACCAAAACACCAGAAAATCTGATGGGACTCGCTCAGCAACTAAAACCCGAGTTTATTTCTCGTGACAACCTGAGGCATTTCCGTGTTCATTTTACAGCAACGAATTGAGCCTGCTGTCTCTCTCATTTTACTCAGCAGGAGGGTGGAGGAGAAGGAGCGATTACTTAACTTTTGGGGGAAAAAACCAAAAGAAAACTCCAGATAAGGGATTAAGAAGGGGAAATTAATAAATTTGTGTCACATATCTGCATCGCTTTGCATCTTTTGAATGAGAACATGCCGCTGCTCGCTGACTGAGCGCTGGCAGAGCCTTTTATAGGGCTCTGCGCGCTGGGACAGGTGGGGGCGTGGGTTAGGGTCCAAAACTCCGCCCCTTCTGTTCTCTGATTGGTCCGAACAAAAATCTACTGGACAAATCCTTGTGGGCGGGTAAAGTCCCAGACTGTGCAGTGAAGGGAAATGAGAATTGAGCGGAGCTGTGCAGGAAGGCGAGGGCCAGGCTACATCGGAGGAGCTTATCGCAGAACATCGTTGAGTCTGGCTAAGGATCTGTCCTCGAAGACGTCTTGCTCCGATCACTTTTTGTCCGGTAAACAAAATATTCTGTATAAATCATTTTGTGAAACAATGTCAATGCTAGGCTTCATGCTAACCTTCACACCGTAACACTCACAGCAACAAAGTTCTGGTTCTGGTCCCGTGTTGAGCCTGGACTGTTTATTGTTAGGAGATTGCATGTTATTTTATTTAAACCTTTATTTAGCTGGTTAGATATGATTGAGACAGTTTACACATGTTTTTTTTTTTTCAAGATAGACCGAGTCAACAATGGCATTACAGTAGCTCTCAAAACATGACCCGTCATTAACCCAGAGTTATTCAAGCACACTTAAAATAATGATGTGAATAAAAGAAGAAGAAAATGCACATGCAGCTAAAATTGTACTAAAATATGAGTAAATATCTGTTAAGCATTTACTAAACAAATCTGTCAATAATTAATATAAATACATGTGTGTGTTATACAGTATAACACACTGTGTATGTATATACTGTATTGTAGGAGGTGGTGAAGAGACGACACAGGAGACGGGATACAGTTCTTCACTTTTAATCAACTCCTACTAAACTGGCGGGAAAACCACCTAACACCGCCTTATATACCAACACAACATCCGGTCCTCTGGACCTTTCACAATAAAAGCATCCTGTAACACATTCAGTCCACTGGGTGTGAGTAGAGTCCCCTAGTGGTCTACCACAGTATACTGTATGTTAACTTCACAGTATTAGATCAGGTAATAGACCCGAACGGTAGATATATAATGTTAAAGTTATCAATATTCAACCACAATTATTGTATTGTTAGCATATATGGGCCGAATGCAGACGACGCAGCTTTTTTTCATGATTTTTTTTTTCACTCTATCAAATCACACAGATTCATCACTGGTGATGGGAGGTGATCTCAACTTTGGTTTAGATGACAAAATAGACAGACTGAATGCAGTAGGAACTCAACGCAGTTGGCAATCTATAAATATATTTAAACAGTATATGAATGATTATGGGCTCTGCGATGCATGGCGTGCTTTTCACCCTAATAGCAAAGAATATTCTTTCTTTTCACATGTGCATCACTCATATTCTCGTATTGATTATTTCATAGTAAGCAATTCATTGCTGAACAACATTTCAGACACTAAAATACACCCTATTGCTGTCAGCGATCATGCGCCAGTTACTCTAAATTTAGATAATAAAAAAGAAACAACAAAAAATATAAATTGGAGATTAAATACATCACTACTTCAAGAAGAAGAATTTTTGCAATACTTTAAAAAAGAATGGGCATCGTACTTAGAGATTAATGAATTGCCAGGAACATCAGCAAGTACGCTTTGGGAGGCTGGGAAAGCAGTCATGAGAGGTAAAATAATATCCTATTCAACAAATAAAAAGAAAAAAGAAAATAAACGTATTGAGGAATTAGAGAAATCCATTAAACTATTACAAGGTCTACAAGGAGAGGAAACACAGCAAAAGCTACGCAAATTAAAATTAGAACTAAATGAATATATTGATAAGAAAAATAAATTCTTGATACAAAGACTTAGATTAGATAATTTTGAATACGGTAATAAATCAGGGAGCTTTTTAGCTAATCAACTCAAATTAAATAAAGAAAAAACATCTATATATGGTATTAAAGATAAAAATGGAAATATAATTCATGATGAGGGAAAAATAAACAATGTTTTTAAAGATTTCTATAAAACTATACACTCCACAAATAAATCCATCTAATGAGGATATTAATGAATTCTTAGAGAAAGTAACACTTCCAAAACTAGATATTAGTCAATCATCAAAACTAGACTCACCATTAACATCAGATGAGCTCCATGTGTCACGGTCGGGGTGTGGTTGAGACCCAAGTGCAAGCAAGACCTCCAGGAGTGTATCAAAAACAGTCTTTTAATTTACAAAACTCAAAACTCAAAAACAAGGCACTTAACTGAACAGGACATCCGACCATGCTGGTGTAGGCATTACACTTAATGCTCCCCTGCTTGAGAGGCAGGAGAGCCTAGAATATAAAGGTGAGGAACTAATCATGGGAACACAAAACACCTGGGGAGTAAACAATCTAAAACATAGGAGCAAACTGAACACATTACATGAGGGACCAGCAGAGGGAGCCAAAACACAGTTTCTAAGACACAGGGGCAAACTGAACATGTTACATGAAGGACCAACATGAAGGACCAGCAGAGGGAGCCATCCTGACAGTACCCCCCCCTCAAAGACGCCCCCTGGCGTCCCAAAGAACTCCCCCCCACAAAAGGCCAGGGCAGGATGAGGGAGGAACCGCAAGGACGACTGACCCAGTCAAGGACACCAGAACACAGAGAACAAAACACAAAGACTAGACCTATGAAATACTAAAAAGTTCAAAAAGGAAGGCCGGGACCCATCGTGGAAGGCCGGGACCCATCGTGGGAGGCGTCCTCCTGGACCCTCCCGAGACAGGAAACGTGGGAGGCGTCCTCCTGGACCCCCCGAGACAGGAAACGTGGGAGGCGTCCTCCTGGACCCCCCCGAGACAGGAAACGTGGGAGGCGTCCTCATGGACCCCCGAGACAGGAAACGTGGGAGGCGTCCTCATGGACCCTCCCGAGACAGGAAACGTGAGGGGCTCCCACCTGGGACCCCTCGAGAGATGCTGGAGCTGCAGGCACTGGCACCGCTGCAGGTTCTGGAGCTGCAGGTTCTGGAGACTCAGTAGCTCTGCTGCAGGTTCTGGAGACTCAGTGGCTCTGCTGCAGGTTCTGGAGACTCAGTGGCTCTGCTGCAGGTTCTGGAGACTCAGTGGCTCTGCTGCAGGTTCTGGAGACTCAGTGGCTCTGCTGCAGGTTCTGGAGACTCAGTGGCTCTGCTGCAGGTTCTGGAGACTCAGTGGCTCTGCTGCAGGTTCTGGAGACTCAGTGGCTCTGCTGCAGGTTCTGGAGACTCAGTGGCTCTGCTGCAGGTTCTGGAGACTCAGTGGCTCTGCTGCAGGTTCTGGAGACTCAGTGGCTCTGCTGCAGGTTCTGGAGACTCAGTGGCTCTGCTGCAGGTTCTGGAGACTCAGTGGCTCTGCTGCAGGTTCTGGAGACTCAGTGGCTCTGCTGCAGGTTCTGGAGACTCAGTGGCTCTGCTGCAGGTTCTGGAGACTCAGTGGCTCTGCTGCAGGTTCTGGAGACTCAGTGGCTCTGCTGCAGGTTCTGGAGACTCAGTGGCTCTGCTGCAGGTTCTGGAGACTCAGTGGCTCTGCTGCAGGTTCTGGAGACTCAGTGGCTCTGCTGCAGGTTCTGGAGACTCAGTGGCTCTGCTGCAGGTTCTGGAGACTCAGTGAAGTCTGTTAACTAGGTCTCATGGAGGTCTGCTTGCTAGGTCTCAATTGAGGGGAGCATTCTGTCACGGTCGGGGTGTGGTTGAGACCCAAGTGCAAGCAAGACCTCCAGGAGTGTATCAAAAACAGTCTTTTAATTTACAAAACTCAAAACTCAAAAACAAGGCACTTAACTGAACAGGACATCCGACCATGCTGGTGTAGGCATTACACTTAATGCTCCCCTGCTTGAGAGGCAGGAGAGCCTAGAATATAAAGGTGAGGAACTAATCATGGGAACACAAAACACCTGGGGAGTAAACAATCTAAAACATAGGAGCAAACTGAACACATTACATGAGGGACCAGCAGAGGGAGCCAAAACACAGTTTCTAAGACACAGGGGCAAACTGAACATGTTACATGAAGGACCAACATGAAGGACCAGCAGAGGGAGCCATCCTGACACCATGAAGCAATTAAAAGCATGCCTAATAAGAAATCTCCAGGTCCTGATGGCTATCCAGTGGAATTCTATAAAGAATTCTGGGATATACTGGAACCGATATTCTATAGAGTGCTACTTGAGTCAGAAGGAAATGGCAGGCTACCAACACATATGAATTCAGCCAATATTAGTCTCTTATTAAAATCAGGCAAAGACCCAGTATTACCTACCAGTTATCGTCCAATCTCTCTTATTAATGTTGATGTTAAAATAATTTGTAAAGTCTTATCAAAAAGACTAGAGAAGATAACTCCTGTTATTATACATCCAGACCAAACCGGATTCATAAAAGGAAGACACTCGAACACAAACACTCGCAGATTATATAATGTAATAGAGTATTCGTATTTTAAAAATATTGAAACAGCTATTTTTTCTTTAGATGCTGAAAAAGCTTTCGATAGAGTGAATTGGAATTTCTTATTTGCTACCTTAAATAAATTTGGTTTTGGGAATTACTTCATTAACTGGTTAAAAATATTATATAGTTCACCAACAGCGTGCGTCAGGACAAATAATCAATTATCTTCAAGCTTCTGTTTACAGAGGGGGACCAGGCAAGGTTGCCCACTTTCACCAGCATTATTTGCTATTTTTATTGAACCTTTAGCAGCAGCAATAAGGCAAAGTGCTGATATTAAAGGCATAAAGGGTAGAAACACAGAACATAAAATTAGTCTCTATGCTGACGATGTTTTGCTTTTTCTTGAGAACTCAGGAAACTCAATATCCAATGTTATCAAGTTAATAAACTCATTTTCAAAAGTTTCTGATTATTCTATAAACTGGACAAAATCTACAGTTCTTCCAATAAATTGCGTGTTTAATAATTCTCTTAATGAAAGACTACAATCAGGTAACATTAAATATTTAGGTGTTAATATCTCTCCTAAATTGGAGGATTTAATAAAATTAAATCATATCCCACTATCAGTGGTGTCAAAAGTATTCACATTCATTACTCAAGTAGAAGTATAGATACTGGGATTTAAAATTACTTCTGTAGAAGTAGAAGTATCAACTCTAGCTTTTTACTCAAGTAAAAGTAAAAAAGTACTGGTTTCAAAACTACTTAAAAGTATAAAAGTAAAAGTAGCGTAAGAAAAAGCAACAACAAAGACAAATGCTTAGGCTGCACCACACATACTATTGTATACAACCCCACCTCCCCCACAAAAATCATTTTTTTAGACTAGATTATATTATATTGTTAATGTTGAAAAACTAGGGGTGCACTAAGCTACCTGTCTTAACTGCATATATGCCCATTGAAAATAGACACATTTAAATGCAAATTTAAATATATTAAAATAACCATACTGTATAGGGGTATTATTGAGCATTTGCCTGCAGTGTGAACGTAGTCTATGAAGTAAAACTTTGTTAAGTTCAGTGAAAACTCTGACAGAAAGAAAATATGTTTTAAATCTGAATAAAAAAGAGAAATAATGTTAGCAAGCAAACCCAGAGCATGTAGCTAGTTCCATGGCTAGTACCTCCTAACCATAGAAAACATTATACAACATTAGTATGTTACTAGGTCACTAGAAGTCAGTAATCAACTGATAAAAAAACAAAAACTTCTTCTTCTTCTTTTTCTTTGGTTTTTAACGGCAGCTTGCATCCATCATTGTTGCACTACTGCCATCTCTTGGTGCTTACGGTATATATTATTTTATTTTCTCAAATTCTCTTATTGAGTCCAGTATTTTAAAAAAAACGAAATATCTTTCTTTTCCCTTCATCACTACTCAGCTGAGCAACGACTTCTTCCAACTTTAGTTCCCTATTAGAACCAATTTCCATTCTCAATATTCTCCTATGACCCACATATTTCCTGCAATTATTAAAAAACATGTTCTATTGTTTCTGCGGCATTACACCAATCACATAAACCAGTAAGATGTTTCCCCATCTTAAAAAGAGTGTCATTCAATAAACTATGCCCAGTTCTTATTCTATTTATAATTATCTCCTCCCTCCTATTTATTCCTCTGAGTCTATTAACATCAACTGTATTTTGTATCCTATATAAATGTCTCCCTTTTGTCTCATTATCCCATCTCATTTTCCATAATTTCTTGCTTTCGTTCCAAACTATAATTTTTCCTTCAGATTTAGTTAACTTTATCGGCATATCAATGTCTACTTTTTTAACAGTTTCTTTAAAAACAAAACAAAACAAAACAAACTTTCAGCTTACCTCAATATTAGGCATGTAACGAGATCTCGTTGTACGAGATCTCGCGATATTAAACTCCCGCGATATCTCTCGTTGAGAGGTAACGTTGTCTCGCGAGACGCTAATGCTAGCGCTAGCAGAGCCCCTAGCAAGTCAGCGTCACGGACAGCATGGCTTCGCCGGATGAAGTTGCTATAGAAGACGCCCCAACTACTGATGGAGGGTCCCGGTGCCGCAGACGCCTCTACATTGATGGAGGGTCCCGGCGCTGCCGACGCTGCCCCGGATGTAAAGACACACGCGTAAACACCGGTGTTGCCAGATAGAGTCCCACCCACCCAAAGCACTCTTTACCCGCAAAAGTCAGAAGGAAAATCGCGGTGAACCGCCCAATCTGGCAACACTGGTGAGTGACGACGGCTGCTGATGCGGATATTTATGTTCAATTTTTGGAAAGTCCTGCGTGAATATCTATATTCTACAAAAAAAAAACGGCAAAATGAAAGAAAAGTAACGAGGCTATTTTTAAAAAGTAAGGAGTAGAAAGTACCAGTAATTGCGTGAAAATGTAAGAAGTAGAAGTATAAAGTAGGCTGAAAAATAATTACTTTACTAAAGTATAGATAACTAAAATTTGTACTTAAGTAAAGTAACGAAGTATTTATACTTCGTTACTTGACACCTCTGCCCACTATTAAAGAAAATTGAAGACGATCTTACTAGATGGAGATCTCTACCCATATCACTTATGGGAAGAGTTGCCTCAGTAAAAATGATGGTGCTGCCGAGAATAAATTATTTATTCTCAATGATTCCAAATAAACCTTCAACTGAATGGTTTAAGTCCCTGGACTCTTCTATATCTAAATTCCTTTGGAAAAATAAAACTCCACGTATTAGTTTAAAAACATTACAGAAAACTAAAGATACCGGAGGATTAGAACTTCCAAACTTTTATTACTACTATTTAGCCAACAGGTTACAATATATATCAAAGTGGTTAAAACCGAATGCACTAGATGAAACTTGGATAGATATAGAACAAACTTTATGTAATAATATTAGGATTTCAGATCTACCATTTATCAGTACAGATTTAAAAAGACATGTCTGCTTTAAGAGCATCAATATTAGCTCATCTCTGACAGCATGGTGGGAGTATCTGAAAATGACAAAGTCTTCACTACTCCCATGTAGACATACACCTCTCTGGAACAATCCTGACATTCAACAAGAAAATAATATGTTAAATTTCCCAGGTTGGAGAATGAAAGGTATTGAATGTCTGGAACACATATTTGAGGGTATAGACTTTATTCCATTTAATAAATTAATAATACAATATGACATTGATAATAAATATTTCCTACAATACCAACAAATTAAGTCAATTGTAAAAAAGAAATTTAAGCTAAATAAAACATTGTTGGAAACACCAACATGTGTGTTAGAGTTTATTAATTTTCAACCACCCAAATTATTATCTAAAATATACAAAAAATTGTCTAGAATCAATGACTCGATAGCACTACCTGTTGAAAAATGGGAGTCAGATTTATCAATTAACTTTGAACAAAAAATTTGGTCTCAAGTATGTTCAAATACTTTTAAATTGACTAGAATCTCCAATTTACAATTAATACAATATAAGGTTCTCTATAGAGTACATTATACAGGTCAGCGAATGTTTAAGATGGGCTTTACACCATCTAACAAGTGCTCACAGTGCATAAGTAATACACCTGATGATTATATTCACGCGCTCTGGTTCTGTCCACCCGTTCAGAGGTTCTGGGTACAGGTATGTGAAGACTTGTCTAAATGTTTGAAATTTAATATCCCACTCTCTCCATCTGTTTGCTTATTGGGTATCTTTGAAGATGTTATACTAGAAAAAAATACATCCTATATGCTTTTCACTGCCTTATGCATCGCAAAGAAAACCATACTCGTAAATTGGAAAAATAAAAATAATCTTAGCATTAATCAGTATAAAAATCTTCTGTTAGATCATATTAGTCTTGAAACAGCATCTGCCGACACATTGGATCAATCTATTTGGCATTCTTTGATCGGCTCCGTTACGTAGTGAGGGTGGGGGGTCTGGGATGTGGCCTTGTGGGGCATTGGGACTGGAGGGGGAGGTTGGGGTTTGGGGCACCGGGGGGTTGGGGCTGCTTGGGCGGGGAGGACCTTGTCTTCGACCTGGGGAGGACCGGGGGGGTTCTGGGGGATATCTGCTAGGGGCGGCATGCGGGCTCTCGGGTGGTCGGTGGCGGCGGTCATGGGTCGCCGGTCGGTGACCCGGCTGTGCTGGGGTGGTTTCGGGGCGGGTGCCGGGAGCTTGGGACTCTGGGGGCGTGTCGTCCCCGGGCTTGGGCCTGGTGGGGGTCGGGGGTCTTGAGCTCTGGCGGGCGGGTCGCCGGGCTATGGGCTGGCTGGCGCTCTGGTGCCCGGCTCTGGCCGGGGGCCCTCGGCTCGCTGGTGGGTTGGGGTTCATATGCTGGGGGGTGGGTGTCTGGGGGCGTGACTGGTGGCCAATGGGAGGGGGCGGGCAAACCCAGCCTGGGTGTCTAATGTGTTATGTGTTCTGAAAGTGGTTAATATGAAGGGTGGGTGTAGTATTTCTTCTGGGGTGGGGATTAGGTGGATGTCCTTGATGATAGCCTTGGACTATGCTTGGCCGGTGTGCGGGCCCTGGTTGGGGCCTGTTCTTGGTGCTTCCTGGCTCTGTCGGCGGTTGGGCGGGCGCTCTTGGCCGTGTCGTCCATGTTGGACTTTGTGTCTTCTTGGACGGCGGGCTAACTGCGGTTCGCAGGGGTCGTGGCGGCCCTGGTGGGTGTGGGCTGTTGGTTCTGCTGTTGGCGGCCCTCGGGGCCGTGTCCCTCTCTGGTCTTGGCTCAATGGCCTGGCGGTCGGAGAGGTGTTTCTTTCACCTCGCTCCTTGGGTGGACCTTGGCGAACTGGGGGGGGGGTACGCAGGGTCAGCGGGGGAGCTGACTCGCTGTGGGAGCACTATTCCTGCAGACATTTTCTCCCCATCCCTCACCGCACACCTCCGCCCTCTTCATCTTAAATTAATACATGTAGGGAATTTGAGTCTCGGGTGTGCTGCAATGGTTTTACATCTCTGTTGTTCAGAGCACCTGGGACTCAATTTTATATACACTTTAGACATTCATTCATAAAACATATTCATAAAAGTCACATATAGGGAATGGAGTGAGCACATGGCGATGGGTAGCGGGATGACATCAATCTCGCCCCCATGCCTGTGCTCACTCAACATTATGCATTTAGACATTAAGGGCCTGGGTTAGAGTTGGAGTGGAGGGGAAACTGGTACAATGCTAGCCTTTGCTCCTTCTCTTTCCCTTTTAAGTACACTATACAACAACACTCACCAACAGTACATTTGGGGACGGGGGTGTGTGTGTCGGGGTCTTGATTTGTTAATTTCAATTTTATTTATTTATGTATTCATTTATGTATATATGTATATATATATATATATATATATATATATATATATATATATATATATGTATATATATATATATATATGTATATATATATATATATATGTGTGTGTATGTGTATGTATATGTGTATATGTAATTTATTTATTTTTCTCTTACCCCCCTGGTTGCCTGGCGGACATTCTGGGGGTGGGCCGTCAGGGGTTGTGCTGGGGTGTGGGGGGGGGGGTTCGGGGCCTGTGGGTTCGCCGTGGGCGGGGCTGGCGGTGCGCTGCCCCTGGGGCTGCTTGGGCTCGGGTGTCCTGTCCTGTCGGCAGGGCGAGGGGTGAGCCGGATCTGGGATGTCTACTGCTCTCCACCCCAGAATGAATGGGCCTACCTCCTGGGTTTGGATGTGGGCTGCCCCATGTAGGGAGCAGGTACATGTCTTGGACCTAGGGGGTATAGAGTGTGCATCGGGATTATGAATGGAACGTGTTGTTATTGTTTGTCTTTCTGTGAGTGAGGGTGAGGATGAGGGTGGGTCTGAATGAGTGTGTCTGTGTATGAATGTTTAAGTGTCAGGCTGGGACTTGGACTGCCCCCTCTCTGATACATCTGAGGCTACTTAGTGTCGCGCTCCTGGCGCGTGGCCTCCTGGTGGGTGTTCCTCTGCCTGCGGGCGTGCTTGGGGCCCTCAATATCTGGGGCTGGGCGCTTGGGTGTTTGTCGGCTCGGCCTGGTGGCTGCCTGGTGGGGCTCGTGTCCTCTGGTCCTGTCGGGTCTGGGCCTGAGGGATGGGCGTCCCCGGTGCCCAGGCCTCGGTGACCGGCCCTGGGGCTACGTCGGTGCAGGGGGCTCCGTAAGGGGCCTGTGTATTTGTCGCAGTTGACCCCGGGGGGTCATTGTGTGTGGTCGCTGGTGGGGTTCGCCCGGTTCTTCCCCTTGGTCGGATCTGGGGAGTGGACGAGTGGCTCGTCCTGTTCGGGTGGTCCTTGGGACTCTGGGCTCGGGGTCCTTCCTGGGGTCTTGGGCTCTGATCGCCCCTTCGTCTGTCTCGGGCTTTGGGGGGACGGGTCTCTGATGCTTCACAGTCGCTACTAAATGTTCTATTGGAGGAACCTTATTCACTTATGCATGCTCACAACCACACACAAATGGATGCAGGGATGTATATGTAGATATATGCAGATATGTAGATGGGTATATGAATGAATATAAATGTATATGTATGTATACTGTATGCGGCTCGGGTGGTTGCTGAGGCAAAAACTCGGGCGTGGGAGGAGTTCGGAGAGGCCATGGAGAATGACTTCCGTACGGCTTCGAGGCGATTCTGGTCCACCATCCGGCGTCTCAGGGGGGGAAAGCGGTACGCGACCAACACCATTTATGGTGGGGATGGCGTGCTGTTGACCTCAACTCGGGATGTTGTGAGTCGGTGGGCGGAATACTTCGAAGACCTCCTCAATCCTACTGGCACGTCTTCCACTGAGGAAGCGGAGCCTGGGGACTTTGGGTCGGGCTCTCCAATCTCTGGTGCTGAGGTCGCCGAGGTGGTTAAAAAGCTCCGCGGTGGCAAGGCTCCGGGGGTGGATGAGATTCGTCCTGAGTTCCTTAGGGCTCTGGATGTTGTGGGGTTGTGTTGGCTTACGCGACTCTGCAATATCGCGTGGACATCGGGGGCAGTTCCCTTGGATTGGCAGACTGGGGTGGTGGTTCCCCTATTCAAAAAGGGGGACCGTAGGGTGTGTTCCAACTATAGAGGGATCACACTCTTAAGCCTCCCTGGTAAGGTCTATTCAGGGGTTCTGGAGAGGAGGGTCCGTCGGATAGTCGAACCTCGGATTCAGGAGGAGCAGTGTGGTTTTCGTCCTGGTCGTGGAACACTAGACCAGCTCTACACCCTCAACAGGGTCCTGGAGGGTGCGTGGGAGTTTGCCCAACCAGTTTACATGTGCTTTGTAGACTTGGAAAAGGCATTCGACCGCGTCCCTCGGGGGGTTCTGTGGCGGGTACTCCGGGAGTATGGGGTACCAGGCCCATTGATATGGGCTGTTAGGTCCCTGTACGACCGGTGTCAGAGCTTGGTCCGCATTGCCGGCAGTAAGTCAGGCTCGTTTCCGGTGAGAGTTGGACTCCGCCAAGGTTGCCCTTTGTCACCGATTCTGTTTATAACTTTTATGGACAGAATTTCTAGGCGCAGCCAAGGTGTTGAGAGGATCCGTTTTGGTGGCCTTAGAATCGCTTCTCTGTTTTTTGCAGATGATGTGGTCCTATTGGCTTCATCAGCTCGTGATCTACAGCTTTCGCTGGAGCGGTTTGCAGCTGAATGTGATGCGGCCGGGATGAGGATCAGTTCCTCCAAATCCGAGGCCATGGTCTTGAGCCGGAAAAGGGTAGCGTGCCCTCTCCGGGTCGGGGAGGAGGTCCTTACCCAAGTGGAGGAGTTTAAGTATCTCGGGATCTTGTTCACGAATGAGGGAAAACTGGAGCGTGAGATCGATAGGCGGATAGGTGCAGCGTCCGCAGTGAAGCGGGCGCTGTACCGGTCTGTCGTGGTGAAGAGAGAGCTGAGTCAAAAGGCAAAGCTCTCAATTTACCGATCGATCTACGTTCCCACCCTCATCTATGGTCATGAGCTTTGGGTTATGACCGAAAGAACAAGATCTCGGATACAAGCGGCTGAAATGAGTTTTCTCCGCAGGGTGGCTGGACTCTCCCTTAGAGATAGGGTGAGAAGCTCAGTCATCCGGGAGGGACTCGGAGTAGAGCCGCTGCTTCTCCACATCGAGAGGAGCCAGTTGAGGTGGCTCGGGCATCTGGTTAGGATGCCTCCTGGACGCCTCCCTGGTGAGGTGTTCCGGGCATGTCCCACCGGGAGGAGACCCAGAGGAAGACCCAGGATACGCTGGAGGGACTATGTTTCTCGGCTGGCCTGGGAACGCCTTGGGATTCCCCCAGAGGAGCTGCTCCAAGTGGCTGGGGAGAGGGAAGTCTGGGCCTCCCTACTTAGGCTGCTACCCCCGCGACCCGACCCCGGATAAGCGGAAGAAAATGGATGGATGGATGGATGGATGTATACTGTATATATATTTGTAGGTATGGGTATGTGTTTTTATAGAAATCTTCTGCAGGGTCATGAATATTATCAGTCTTTATGCATGTATGTTTCGTTGCTGTGTTCTGTCATGTGCTTTGCAGGATTGTGGACGGAGGTTCGGTGTGTTTGCCTTGTGCTCTTTTTGTGGATAATTGTTGTTTTGTTGTCTTACTCTCTCTTTTCTTTCTTTCTCTCTTAAAAAAAAATAAAAAAATAAAATAATAAAAAAAAAAAAATAAAAAAATATATAAATAAATAAAAAAAATACATATTGGAGTGAGAGGATGGCTATAAGGTGTGAAGGGAGGCCATCTATAAATGGAAA
>JBBPBX010042151.1:0-14073 GCA_038048925.1 Garcialebias charrua
TGATGTTGGTTTCTTTGAGAAATTATTCTCACTGCTCCCGGACCTAAACACATACTCATTGATACTCAGTGGTGACTTGAATTGCTGGTTGGACCCAGTTTTGGACAGATCCTCTACAAACCCTGCCACAGCCAGCAGGTCGTCCCACACTATTCGTGCCTTTCTATCTAAGTATGGCCTGTGCGATGTATGGCGTTTTTTACACCCAGCTGAGAGAGAATATTCTTTTTTTTCTCATGTTCATCATTCATACTCGAGGATCGATTACTTTTTCATGGACAACAAACTTCTTCCCTCTGTCCGTGGCTGTGACTACCACAGTATTGTCATCTCAGACCATGCACCTGTCACTCTGTCTTTGTCCCTCCCTGACATTCCTATAAGGAGTAGACAGTGGAGATTCAATTCAACGTTACTGTTAAACAATGATTTTGTTACATTTATAGAAAAAGAAATAACCTTCTTTCTATCCATAAACAGAACTCCTGGGATCCCACTGTCAACAGTTTGGGATACCCTTAAGGCCTATCTTAGGGGACAAATCATTTCATATACCGCCCGGCTGAGGCAAAAATCTCAAAAAGAAAGAACTGATTTAGCCCAGCAGATAAAAGAAATTGATCAACAATACGCTCAAAACAAATGCCCTAATCTGTACAAAAAAAAGTAGAACTCAAAACTAAGTTTGATTTATTGTCTACATACTCAATAGAACAATCACTTTTGAAAAGTAAATCATCATTTTACATACATGGAGAAAAGTCAGGAAAACTACTGGCAAATCAGTTGAAGGGTGCCATGGCTAAACAAATCATCCCTAAGATCCAATTAGAGAACGGCACCACAACTCTAGATCATTTACAAATTAACAGAGCATTTAAGGACTTTTATTCCCATTTATATACTTCAGAATCCCAAACCAACAAGAATTTATCTTCTCAGTTTTTCGAAAAGACCAACATGCCAAAACTCACACCCAACCTGAAAGATGCACTGGAGATCCCAATATCCCTGACAGAAATTGTGTCAGCTGTATCGGTAATGCAGTCTGGCAAATGTCCGGGTCCTGACGGCTTCCCTGCTGAATTTTTTAAGAAATTTTCTTCATTACTTTCCCCACTCCTACACTCGGTTCTCTTAGAGTCATTTGACCAAGGATCCCTTCCGAAATCTTTTTTAGAGGCCTGCATTACCCTCATTGCAAAGAAAGGAAAAGACCCAACTCACTGTTCCTCTTATCGACCAATCTCCCTTTTAAATACAGACGCCAAAATTTTAGCCAAAGTTCTTGCTCAAAGGTTGGAAAAGATCCTTCCTTTGATCATATCAAAAGACCAGACTGGATTCATTAAAGGCAGGCACTCCTTTTTTAATGTCAGACGCCTTTTGGACATTATTTATTCTCCTTCGGATACTGTTCCTGAGTGTGTTATTTCCCTTGATGCAGAGAAAGCATTTGATCGGGTTGAATGGGACTACTTGTTTAATGTTCTTGACAAATTTGGTTTTGGCCCCAATTTCATTACATGGGTGCAATTAATTTATTCACATCCCACCGCAACCATTCGTACCAACTCTCAGATATCAAAACCCTTCAGTCTACATCGAGGAACTCGCCAGGGATGCCCACTGAGCCCTATGCTCTTTGACCTGGCAATTGAACCTCTTGCCACTGCTTTGCGGTCCTGTGACACAATTTCAGGAATCTGGAGAGGCGATATGGAGCACAAGGTCTCCCTTTATGCTGATGACCTTTTACTTTTCATTTCTCATCCGACTGACACGCTGCCCTCCGTTTTATCATTACTTGAGGAATTTGGAATAAACTCTGGTTACAAATTAAACCTGAGTAAAAGTGTAATTTTCCCTGTCAATACCCTGGCGCAGACTCTTGACTTTGGTAAATGGCCTCTTAAAATTGAGAAGACAAAATTCTCTTACCTGGGTGTTACAGTTACGAGGAGGTATAAAGATTTATATCAAGAAAACTTTGTCTCTCTGTTGAATCAGACAAAGCAGGCATTATCCCGATGGTCACCGCTTTCCATTTCCCTCACAGGCCGTATTAACTCAGTCAAGATGGTCACTTTACCTAAGTTTTTATATCTTTTTCAAAATATTCCTGTTTTTATCCCTGGTTCATTCTTTGTTCAGTTAGATTCCATCATTTCATCATATCTGTGGCAAGGAAAACGTCCACGCTTAAATAAGACACATCTCCAAAAAACTAAGGCCGCAGGCGGTCTTGCCCTTCCAAATTTCCGCTTTTATTATTGGGCAGCAAACTTGCACTGTCTAGCATTCTGGTCATTCTATTACAACAGGCCTGACAGCCCTGACTGGGTAGAGATGGAGTCACAGTGTTCTGGGAAATGGTCCTCCGTGGCTTTCTTGGGATCCTCACTCCCGCTTCCACCACTTACAACTGTTATAAATCCAGTTATAAAACACTCACTAAAAATCTGGGCACAATTTCGTAAATGTTTCAATTTCTCTAGTTTCTCTCTCTATAGCCCTATCATGTCTAACCAACTTTTCAAACCCTCATCTCAGGACTCTGTTTTTAAAGAATGGCAAAGAAGGGGTATAGTACGCTTCAATGACTTGTTTCTCAATAACACTTTAGCTTCATTTCAACAACTATGTGAAAAATTTAGTCTTCCCCAGTCCAATTTTTTTAGGTATCTCCAAATACGGCACTTTATTACTCTTCATTTGTCCAGCCTCTCCATTTCAACTGATAGCAGTATTGTTGACACTATTCTTTCTCTAGACCCAAATAAAAAACAGTCCATTTCATTCATTTACAGTAAACTATTGGATTTGAAGCGTGCTTCCTCAGATAAAATCAAAGCTGCTTGGGAAGAGGATCTCGGCTCCTCTATTTCAGAGGACTCTTGGACCTCCATACTCAAACTGGTGAGCTCCAGTTCTCTCTGTGCTAGACATTGTCTAATACAATTTAAAGTGGTGCACAGAGCTCACATCTCTAAACTGAAATTGTCCTCTATGTATCCTGATGTCAGCCCATACTGTGTGAGATGCAAACATGCTGAAGCCTCTCTCTCCCATATGTTTTGGTTTTGCCCATCTCTGAACAAATATTGGCGGGAAATCTTTCAGACTTTATCACATGTACTAGATACACGCCTGAACCCTGACCCACTGATTGCTCTGTTTGGTCTTGTAGAGGGCATGACAAACCTAAATAAAAACCAACAACATGTAATATCGTTCACCTCTCTCCTGGCCAGACGAGCTATTTTGCTTAGGTGGAAAGAACCGTTTCCACCCACTCACGCTCAGTGGTTGGCTGACATCATGTCCTGTTTAAAGCTGGAGAAAATCAGATTCACACTCCAACAGAAAGAGGGTAAATTTGAGAATGTCTGGGGACCTTTCCTGAATCTGTTCCAGTCTCTTTGACAACATAACTCATTCAGGTTAATGCAGTCTCTTGGCTATTTTACCTTTTATTTATTTTTTTCCCTTTTCTTTTGGCAGTGATTGGGTAGGGATTATTTTCTACATGTTGTAACTTAGATTGATTGTTGTGTTTTTTTGTTGTTGTTGTTGTTTTTGTTTGTTGTTTTTGTTGTCTGAAGAAAAAAAAATGAAAAATTCAATAAAAAAGATCTTGAAAAAAAAAAGAAATGACTGCTCTAATGAAGACTTCCGAGTGGGACGCGGGACGCCGAAGTTCCGGCGCTCCATCTGGAGCTCGCTGGGACTGCTTCCATCTCTCGGACCACTCAATCTTTTTTGGCCGGCTACATGAAGGTCTCCTTCACAAAAATAAATAAATAAATAAATAAAATAAATAAATTAATTTAAAAAAATACCGGTAAGCACTTCGGCGCTCAAGGGCTGTGTAGTGGGCATGACCATGTCCACTTTAATACACCTTTGTACTTTTGAACTGTTCCAGAGATGACCTTTACTGACCTCTCAGTAAAGAAAGACATTTTACTACAAATCATTTCCATTAGTTGTAATCTGAGAACATAGTCACCAAAAGAGACTATTTCTATCTTTGATTTTAGGCTGATGTGATCAAAAGAATAACTTTTGTCATTTTCATGATGTGTGCTTTTAAGCTGTGTTATTCTGTAAGAGTTAAACGGTGTTCACTGCTGTGTTAAAGTTGAAGTCTCGGGTCAGAGAGACCCGACTGTTTTGTTTAGAAATAAGAAGACAGTTAATCTGTTGTTTTTCAGGAGAAGGGCTCCAGTTTCTCTGTCTTTTCCTAAACAATTTCCCTCTGCTTCTGGCTGTAACCTTGGGTCGTGATAACACAAGTGAACTGCTCGACTGGTCCGTGGACCAATGAAAAAAACACAAGTCTCATCTCTCATCTCATGATCTTTTTAAGTTCTAAGTTTTGCTGAAACGCTTCAGAGTTTGCTGGGAACTTCAAAAGAGATGTGAACTTTCCCAAAGAGCTGGATGGACGTTTAGCCACACGCTAAGGGCATGTCGTCCAGTTAAGGACTGATAACAGGCTGTTATGAGTCCACTGAGAACGAGCGTAAGCTCAAAACTTTATTTATTCCTTCCTGGAATAAGCTTATCTTGAAGTCAGAGGCCAGGAGCTGACATATTTTCTGATGACCAAGCGGAACCCAGGAGACGTTGAAAACGTAAACGAATGACCAGTTCAGACGAACTGGGCCTGAAGGACTGTGCATCTTACAGGCTGGTGCCATCTCTTTATCAGACTCGTCGTCGAAAGGTAAAGAGCTGTTTACAAACGTACCTGGATTTTAGCAGAAATCTGATGAGAAGTGTCACTTTGGTAACATGCTCACGATAATTTCCTTTAACCCATCTTCCTCCTATTCTTTTCCCTCTCAATCTAAGCTGGAAACTATTTAAGCTAAAGAGCCCTCAGACTAAATATGTTTAACATCCAGTATTGAAGTCTGTTGTGTTAAATTTAAGTGTGCTGACGTTTTAAATTACAAGAAAGTGAAATCATGTCAATCAAGTGTAATGGTGTTAATTTAGTGATTTATCTTAAATAAATGGTAGTGTCTTTGGCATACCAACTAAGTTAACGTCTCTGTCACTTAATGGCCTTGTTTATTTATCCATCATAAAGATCACAGAAATATTGGGTAAACTGAAAAAGAAAAGAATCCGTGAAATTACTATTCAATCTGAATAAGTAGATTAATTAAGGATAAAGAGGTCAGCTTAATACTGACCCCTGTTAAAATTCTTTAGTTACATCTGGGTGGCACTATATGTGTTTAAAGACACAATATAGGGTCTCCCTCATGTTCCCTTCATCTGGTGGCCCGTACGGGGAAAGCTCACTCACCAAAAACAATGACTCGTCACAGACCGATCACTCAGACCCATGTGTGACTTCACTACCAGTACAGGTGAATGAAAATCACACAGACAATGGTAGACGTAACAAACGTCGGAAAAAACCTGATAGGTTCCTGTGTAACATTATCAGGAAGGGGCCCGCTAAGAAGGCTTACCTGTCAATCACTTTAGAAGGGGTCCTCACAGAAGAGGCCCTCCTGGATGGTGGGGCTGACATAACCATTATGTCTCCCACACTGTTGAAGGAGCTACGGATAGCCGCTAGCGGTGTTGACAGGGAAATACCCCTCAAAGAATGTGCTGTAGTATTGCAGGGACTCTCAGAGACGAGAACAACCCTAACAGCTATAGCCATGGTTCATATGCAGATTGGTGAAATGACGCTATACCACCCGGTACACGTGTCCGCCGTTGACTCATTCCCATTTTTGGTCGGCCAAGACTTTATAAACCGCTTCGACGCGATTATAGATTATGGCGATCAGACAATGTGGACCAGAGTGAGCCAACCACTGCCAATCGATATGCCTACACCAGAGTGGCACTGACTGGAAACCAACCAGCCAACAACCTGCGATGTGGGGACCTGCAGCTCCAACGCTTGGTCTTCAACCTCCATCCAAGGGTCGCCTCCTCTGCGTCAATCGGGGGATCCCCTCTACATGCTGATTATGAAAACAATTGTTGCTGATGAAATCGCCAACTCTAATCGATATGGAATTACCGCTGTGGAAGCTGTGGTTATAAGACTTTGTTTTCCAAGGGATTAAAAGCTTTTCGCAATGGGATTACCTCCGAACAGTATGGAATTTCCAAAAACTTTATGGGATTATAATTTTGATTTTTCTTTTCCACTTGCTGGATTACTTCAAGATCAGAGACAGTTCAAGGTTTCCTTTCGTGTTGGACCTCATCCCCAAGGACTGGCGATGACTTCCAAAAGGGGGGAGATGTAGTGGGCATGACCATGTCCACTTTAATACACCTTTGTACTTTTGAACTGTTCCAGAGATGACCTTTACTGACCTCTCAGTAAAGAAAGACATTTTACTACAAATCATTTCCATTAGTTGTAATCTGAGAACATAGTCACCAAAAGAGACTATTTCTATCTTTGATTTTAGGCTGATGTGATCAAAAGAATAACTTTTGTCATTTTCATGATGTGTGCTTTTAAGCTGTGTTATTCTGTAAGAGTTAAACGGTGTTCACTGCTGTGTTAAAGTTGAAGTCTCGGGTCAGAGAGACCCGACTGTTTTGTTTAGAAATAAGAAGACAGTTAATCCGTTGTTTTTCAGGAGAAGGGCTCCAGTTTCTCTGTCTTTTCCTAAACAATTTCCCTCTGCTTCTGGCTGTAACCTTGGGTCGTGATAACACAAGTGAACTGCTCGACTGGTCCATGGACCAATGAAAAAGACACAAGTCTCATCTCTCATCTCATGATCTTTTTAAGTTCTAAGTTTTGCTGAAACGCTTCAGAGTTTGCTGGGAACTTCAAAAGAGATGTGAACTTTCCCAAAGAGCTGGATGGACGTTTAGCCACACGCTAAGGGCATGTCGTCCAGCTAAGGACTGATAACAGGCTGTTATGAGTCCACTGAGAACGAGCGTAAGCTCAAAACTTTATTTATTCCTTCCTGGAATAAGCTTATCTTGAAGTCAGAGGCCAGGAGCTGACATATTTTCTGATGACCAAGCGGAACCCAGGAGACGTTGAAAACGTAAACGAATGACCAGTTCAGACGAACTGGGCCTGAAGGACTGTGCATCTTACAGGCTGGTGCCATCTCTTTATCAGACTCGTCGTCGAAAGGTAAAGAGCTGTTTACAAACGTACCTGGATTTTAGCAGAAATCTGATGAGAAGTGTCACTTTGGTAACATGCTCACGATAATTTCCTTTAACCCATCTTCCTCCTATTCTTTTCCCTCTCAATCTAAGCTGGAAACTATTTAAGCTAAAGAGCCCTCAGACTAAATATGTTTAACATCCAGTATTGAAGTCTGTTGTGTTAAATTTAAGTGTGCTGACGTTTTAAATTACGAAAGAAAGTGAAATCATGTCAATCAAGTGTAATGGTGTTAATTTAGTGATTTATCTTAAATAAATGGTAGTGTCTTTGGCATACCAACTAAGTTAACGTCTCTGTCACTTAATGGCCTTGTTTATTTATCCATCATAAAGATCACAGAAATATTGGGTAAACTGAAAAAGAAAAGAATCCGTGAAATTACTATTCAATCTGAATAAGTAGATTAATTAAGGATAAAGAGGTCAGCTTAATACTGACCCCTGTTAAAATCCTTTAGTTACATCTGGGTGGCACTATATGTGTTTAAAGACACAATATAGGGTCTCCCTCATGTTCCCTTCAGCTGCACAGAACCAGAGCAGAACCAGACCACCAGAGCCATCGTTGGATCTTCAGAGCTCTTAGCCAGCCCATGAGGTCTTCCGAGCGAGGAGGCCCTGGTAAGTACAATTTAGTAGCTACATATAAGTATGTTACCATACCATACCATTTTAGTTATACATGTAGAGCACTTAAAGGTCTACTGACATGATTTTTTTACTATTCATAAAATTGCTCAATATATACATATATATTTTAACATTTAAATATGTTCGTTTTTTTCAAACAAAATGATAAATCACTTTAATTTTGCTTTTAAAGTGATTTTGAACTTCAAGCCGTGTTTAATCATGGGAAATCCGATTACACGCAAACGCAACATCTGTGACGTAGTGAGAGGCAGAGGGCTCTGGTCTCTTTAATAGCGGACATTTTAGAACACGATGAATTTATCAATTAAGTGAAGATTTGAGTTATTTGTCTTCATTTTGTGAAGCAGAAAATAGTTTGGGTGATGGAACAAGAAACAACAGGATCTAATTTAGGTCTGATGCTGGATCAGACTTCCTTCATGTGGAGCTGCTCACACCCGCGCACTGTGACAAGCCCAGGGCTCTGCCCGGTGTTACATCACAGATGGTGCGTTCACGTGTAATCGGATTTATGATGATGATGATGATGATTTATTTGTTTTCTCAGGGACAGTGCACAACAATACATTGACCTACAAAAACAGGAAAGATGCATTGTGCCAGGTTATAGTAATAATACTAATTTCCGCCTGTAGTCCCCGGACAGGTTGATGTTTAACAAGAGTAACGGATTTTTGTAAGTGGATGAGAAAACCATTAAACACAAATACAGACACAATATATACTACATACATATCATACCTCGCCCCTCAAATATACCATACATAAAAAACTTTCAAAATTTCACCAGTTCTCTCACACACACACGCACTACCAGTTTGTTCACACACACACACACACACACACACACACACACACACACACACACACACACACACACACACACACACACATACATCATAATCACACTTCTTCTGCTGTGCCACTCTTTGCAAATGTCAACGCTAGAAAACTTCAGTTTATTTTATAGATTTACGTTTTTATACTTTTCATACTACTGTACTATGCAAAAACTCAGGACAGTATTACACTTTTATTATTTCATTTTATGCTTATGTTCATTGGGTGTTTGGTGTTTCAGTGTTGGTGTAAATTTTCATACTTTTATACTATTATGAAAAAACTCAGGACAGTGTTACACTTTTTTACTATTTTATGCTTATGTTTATTAAATGTTTTAGTGTTTAGTGTTTAGATGGTTACTGTTGCACCGAGGGACTGAGAGAAACGCAATTTCGGTCCTGTGTATGTCCTGTACATATTGCAGTTCTGACAATAAAGTTGACTTTGACTTTGACTTTGACTTCAAACAAACCTACAAACTGTACTTTCACTCACACACAGTCATCACTGGTGGGTGCAAACCGGCTTTGATAAAAGCCATTTCCTTGTCAGATGTGCAAACGTTGGGAAACTTGTACATTTTATAATCTCATTAGGCAGAATATTCCACTGACTCATGGCAACAACAGAAAAGACGGATTTAGCAAAAGAGGTCCTACATTTAGGGATGCTGCACTCTCCTCTAGAGGTCGCCCTTGTGACTCGAGTTGTTTTTTCTGAGTTCAATATGACAAACCTTCTTAGAGGAGGAGCAGCCATACCATGGATGATTTTAAAAAGTAGACAGATATTTGCATGGAATATTAAATTGTCAAAGTTTAAAAGATTTCCCATGATTAAACACGGCTTGAAGTTCAAAATCACTTTTAAAGCAAAATTAAAGTGATTTATCATTTTGTTTGAAAAAAACGAACATATTTAAATGATAAAATATATATGTTTTGAGCAATTTGATGAATAGTAGAAAAATCATGTCATTGGGGCTTTAAACCTACATCATTTGAACAACATGTACAGAACCGTATATGTAGCCACTAAATTTTACTTACTAGCTATGCAGAACACAGCAACAGCTCTCAGTTCTGGTCCGATTCAATTCGTTTCTGCAGACCTACCCTGCAGCAACAAAGCCCACAATCAATGTTCTAAACTCTTGAACCTATTAATATTAACAACATTTTGATTGGCTACATCCGTATGTCCCGCCATGTTCTCTGAGGTCAGCAGACCAGTTGCTCCTCGCAGTTCCAGGAACTCGTCTTAAGCACAGAGGTGACAGGACCTTCTCTGTAACAGGACCAAGACTCTGGAACGAGTTACCTCTGCTCGTCAGACAGGCCCCTCCCTCTCAGTTTTCAAATCCCGTTTAAAGACCCATTACTATTCTGTTGCTTTCAACACTAGATGATCTGTGTTTGGTTGTTATATTTATTATCTGCAATGATTTTATGTCTATATTCTGTTTTTTTTTATTCATTTTGTATGTTCTATCTATGTGTTGCCTGTTGTTTGTTTGTTTGTTTGTTTGTACAGCACTTTGGCTGGCCTTGTCACCATTTTAAAGATCCACTGACATGATTTTTCTACTATTCATCAAATTGCTCAAAATATATATATATTTTATCATTTAAATATGTTCGTTTTTGCAAACAAAATGATAAATCACTTTAATTTTGCTTTAAAAGTGATTTTGAACTTCAAGCAGTGTGGCTATAAAAAAGTTAAAGACAAAAACAATTGGTCTTTATTTATTATACTTTACTTTATACTTTTTTTCTTGAACCTTTTGAATTTACCATGTCCTGGATGACTGAGAATCTGCACCAGCTATTAATGACTCAATCGGCCTGCCATAGACTCCCCACCTTCGTTCTGCTCGCAAAGTGCATTTATTAAGCAAATGTTAATCTGAAAAACACCTTTGCTATAATTTCGAACAAACAAATAATTGTTTAGGTGTTTATCTTGTTAAATTTGCACAGTGACTTGTTGCGTGCACACGTTTACTTACGTGTATCAGCTTTTGAAATACAGTTGATTTGACCGTCAAAGTGCATTTATTAAGCAAACATTAGACTGAGACACACATTTACTATAATTTCCAGCAAACAAATAATTGTTTTTTATTGTTAATCTTGTTAAATTCTTGTTTAAGTCCTCCCGTGTACGCTCCTGCGGCCGCCATTTGGCAGCCAATCGATTTTGGTACACTGGCCGACATTTCCGTGTTGTCAGCGGTGACTCGTAAGAAATGCAACGTATCAGTGGTGACGCATAATAGATGTGACGTATTTATGGATTTTCCCACATTATTAGACAAATATGGACTGATGCGACTTATAGTGCAGTGTGACGTGTACGGCAGAAAATACGGTACATAAAATCAGGAATGGGTTGAGTTCACGTCAAGTAAATATTTGAAACAGATGGCAATTTCAAAGCCAGCCTCATCAATCTTTGTTGACACTACCCCTCTTTAAAACGACTCTTATTTAGGATATTTGCAATTATAATTCATACTTTAAGCTCATTTGAATATGAAATTAATTACTGAACACAATGGAGTAAATACCCCTTTTATAAGTCCTTGTTAAAAGTGAAAAGTTCTTGACTATGGTTGGATGGTGAAGTAATTTACAGTGATATCTAATCCCAAGTTGCTTCACATAAAAGGCATTACTATACATATTTTAATAGGGAGGTGGTTGTTTTCCAAGCAATTTTCTGCTAGACTACATTTTTAATTTATTCATATTTAATTTATTGGTCTCTGCTTACCCGCTCAGTAAAACTAATCAACAGCATGTATGGCCCTCTTAAAGGCACGCCTGTGTTTGGCAGGCAGACAGGCAGCCTCTGCATTAGGATAAGCTCTCCTCACTTACGCACAGAGTTGGGTGAAATGCTCCACATTCAGTCAAGCAGGAGGATGCCACCTCCAAGGAGACTCTTCAGTTCCCACAACCTTTTAATCAAAAAGAAAAAAGGGGCGGAAAATGAAAAATGTGCCCAGCCTTGAATGATCCAAAACACTGCAGTTCTGTGCATAGTGACTGCTGCTGTCAGAACGCAGTTCACTGGGGACAATGCTTCCCCCACTACTCCTGGCCCTCATACTCATCTGCCCTTGAATTGGTTTTATGGAGGTTTGGCAGTCATTTAGCACAGTATGACCAGAGTTCTTATCACCTGACTCCACTCCAAACCGACCCGCTGACACGCACCTTAAGGAGGGATCTGCACAACCTCACACATGGAAATGATTTCAATTAATTACCATTTCCCTTTTGACAAAGCAGAAAGGAGGTGGGTTTATCAAGTGTGGACAACAGGAGCATTTCTCTGGAGTAATGTGCACGGCGTTTAACAAGAAGCAGAAAGGTCATTTGACACATTTCTGCCAAAATGAATAATTTTATTTCAAGCACTTAATTCTGTACAGCCACCTCATTTCGGTGTGGCTCAGCAGAGCTCTGAGAGGTGCATTACCACGAGTGGAGGCTTCGCTTCCTCCCAGCAGCAAGTTGGTGACCACAGGTCTGGGCGAGAGCCAATCACTCCCTCCATCATAGGAAAATCGCCTCCATCACCTTTCAGTGTAATTGGAACATTCATTACGGTCGAGTAAAAATGCTGGTCGACATTAGATGAGCAATTTAAAAGTGGGTTCTGGAGAATGAGAGACTTGAGGGGTCATAATACAGGGTCATAGTCAAGCAAATAATGGGAATTGGTCCCACGAGGTCGAGAAAACCACAAAGCTCGTGGTCACGCACCAAACTACAACTCAGTAAGGAGTGGGGGATTCAATCAGACAGAAAATAAAATGCCCCCTGTGGCCTTTCACCATCACAGTAATGACAATTAGAAAAGTGGACTTTAATTTGTTGCTATAAACATTTTGTAATCTGATAAATGTCAGGAGGTTGTACGTTTTCCACTGTTGGTCACAAAGCTTTTATTAATAATACAGTGCTAGAATTTTATTGTGTGTTGCCTTATTTCATAGTAAATACACACTGTATGGAACAATTCAAACATATTTTTTAAAATAATGGAGTCACATTATAGTTTAAAGGTACTCATTGCAAAGTTTGTAATCAAATATAGCAAAGGTTATTCAGTACTGCATCAAATGGGGCAGTTTTCATCTTGTATGGAAACACACACAGATGACAAATGTGACATTATTATTATTATTATTGAACGTTTCCTCCAGTAGTGTTCAGGTACATCGAATGCAGGACGTTCTACAGTTTCAGTGATGTTGCGCTCAGCAGCCAGTAGACCTCGGCTGGATGTTCGACTGTATTTTGTTGTTACGCTCACGTTGTTTCCCTTGTTGTGATTGTTTTTACAATTCTCTGTAGGGAAACATTTCACTGTAAGCAACACCATAAATGCTAGACTGATCAAAGGAAGCATATTTAACATGTTTAGATTATAAAACTGAGTTCTTACTGGTGTTCTGAAGGTTTGTACTAAACAAAGAAACTGTAACAAAAGTGCATCTCGTGCACAGCAGCAAACATGCCTGCAGACAGTCAAGATTTTAGATTCTCTTTGAGAAATTTAACAACATATCTAGCTATTTATTTCTTTGGGAAGGCTCACTAATGACCGAGCTTCGCAGGAGAAAAAGCTTCTACATTAAATATGAATAAACACATCATGATGAAACAATTAGGCAACGATTTTTATTTGGTTTACATTTCTGGATGTCTAGAAAATGGCAACAACAAAAACAAGGCTGCAGTGCACTTTGTATGAATGAACCGTACTTCTTTGTGGAGAAGAAAGTTATTTGTAGAGAAACCTGCCCTTTGCTGAAGCTTTGACCTTTAGGATTGATGAAATAAGTTAGTAGTATGATGAGCTGGTGGAAGGGGTTCGTGATAGGATGACACATGGAGCTGGCACAGCGTCTGGGCTGTACTTTCAGCACTTTTACCACTCAGGAGGCAGATGTGAGTTCTCTCACATCAGCTACTCCACATTATTGTCCATTATCACACCAGGGTCCATGTGTCAGGTGACGGTGGTGCTCTGATGGACCTACACTGCAATAACATATTATTAGATTGTTTTCACAGCTTCACTACGCTGGATTTACACTGGATATCCTGAGACCTCTGAGGGCCAGAGCCATGTCCACCAGCAGAGCAATGCCAATGACCAGAGATGCACACACACACACACGCACACACACACACACACACACACACACACAACACACACACACAACACAAAAGTCTCTATAATCAATGACAGGCCCTCTCCAATTAGCCTCTGTGTGTTCTGTCACTCCTGTGTACTGTTATTGTTCTTTAGACTGGATGGATAGATGGAAGGATGGATGGATGGATGGAGATAGATGGATGGATGGAT
>JBBPBX010042151.1:14311-28526 GCA_038048925.1 Garcialebias charrua
GATGGATAGATAGATGATAGATGATAGATGGATGGATGGATGGATGGATGGGTGGGTAGATGGAAGGATGATAGATGGATGGACGGACGGAGAGACAGATGGATGGATAATCAGCTGTTTTGCAATGCGAGTGCTTCTTGTCCTTGTAGTGTAACTTGGTAGTGTAACTTGTAGTGTAACTTGGTAGTGTAACTTGGTAGTGTAACTTGTAGTGTAACTTGTAGTGTAACTTGTAGTGTAACTTGTAGTGTAACTTGGTAGTGTAACTTGGTAGTGTAACTTGTAGTGTAACTTGTAGTGTAACTTGTAGTGTAACTTGGTAGTGTAACTTGTAGTGTAACTTGGTAGTGTAACTTGGTAGTGTAACTTGTAGTGTAACTTGTAGTGTAACTTGTAGTGTAACTTGGTAGTGTAACTTGTAGTGTAACTTGTAGTGTAACTTGGTAGTGTAACTTGGTAGTGTAACGGTCTCTGTGGTGACGGATGCGTGTCGTCGCAGCCTGTTTATAAAACAGTCAGAACTTGGTTAAAGGACGACAACATGAGCGCGCCCCAATGACGGTGACATTTTGCTGACATGCACATCACCGCCCCTCAATCTTTTTTTATGTAAAATAACGATGTGCCAGTCACATATGGATGGATGAACTTTTGGAGAATCAATGGTATTGATGAACGATAGATCATACAAGTCAACAAGAGTGACACAAGGAGAGTGAATTCATCACGCAAGGAAAGTCAATGATAAGTTGTAATCATATTCAGACAAAGTGAGTTATGTATAATCAATATCACAATTATGATTGTTCGTTGAGCTAATCTTTAGGCCTTTTAAGCAGACTCCTTTTTTATTTATTTTTTACAAATGAGCTTTTATCCATGTCTGTGTGAAACGTGGTTTACAAGATCTCAAGTATATTTTCATTAATAAAACTGAAATCTTGAAAACAGTTTTCATGGTAAATGTAAGAGAATATTTTTATTGCATACATGTCTTCAAACAAACCTATTTCCTGAACGATTTGAACCTGCTTGTTTTTTTTTTTAAAATGTGTGAACTTGCCAATTACAGTTTGTTGCTTTCTAGTTTAATGTAAGATGATTTATAGAAAATGTGTTTGTAATCACACTTTTTATTCATTGTTACAACTTTGCATCCACATGGAAAGAGCATTTTAGGATTCCCAAAACATATATTTTTTAAAACCGGTTCCAGAGTGAAACCTTCTTGACATGCCACCCTTACGTTTTTCCAAAATGTATCCTTTAGAAAATGATGATGTCATAGCCTCATCTCTAATCTGACCCATGACCTAAGGGTGTCCTCTTCTTTTGGTTGTGTTTACATTTCTGTTCACGCACGCTCTACACCTCGTTTCCTGTTTCATGAGCTGCGTTACGTTTCATTCAGTCACAACACAGTTCTGGTTGCTTTCACTATTTTTACATGGATGCAAACATTTCTAGCATTTACTCCATTATATAATAAAATGTGAATTTGGTCCACACTGATGGTACACTGCAGGTAATGATGTCTTGGGAGCACACACTGATGACGTGACATGTAGGAGGGGTTGTGTGAAGGCAACAGACCAAGAAGTGATTTAAAGGTTAAATATACCAGTGAGAGAGTCTGCGTGAATGATGACCAGCTAACCAAACATGGAACATCCAGCAAAGATGGGACAAAGTTTTTCTCACCAGAACCAACATTAAATCCAACATGGCTGCCTTGAGCATGAGGCAGTGACAACAGAAGTACATGGACCGAACTTTTACAGCTCCTTTCTATTTTATCAAGACTCTCAAAGCTCTTTACAACAATCTGTGCCTCATTTACACGTTAATGCAGCATCTACCAGATCTCTACACGACAAATCAGAGGTTTAGGTCATATTCAGACATCGATGGGACGCAGATCGGAGGCAATGAGGGATTCAGTGTCTTGCCCAGGGACACTTCAACATGTGACTGCTGGTGGAATTGAACCCCCAACTCTCCTATTGGAGGACGACTGCTCTAACCACTCAGCCACAGCTGCCCTTAAAAGAAGAATGAGACCCCTAGAAATAAAACATTCTTTATTGTGCGTTTGTCATTTAGTATCTCATCAAATCAGTCACACACTCATGTACCATCGCCGTCAGGATTCATGGTGTTTGAATGAGACTGTGGCAATGTGAAGATCCAACGAGTCGGCTAGCTCCCTTAGATAGAAGACTTTACTACTAGTAATTGGCTTTTCTATTTGTATATGAATGTTTCTGTACAGAGACAGCTTTGTTGTGAATGGCGCTAAATAAATAAACTGAACTGAATTGAATGAATGTAATGCAAAGAAATGCATTATCAGCTCACATTAATACGTAAGGCTGAGCACAAGGGCATTGCACACATTTTATTTATTTACAACTCAAACATGGTTGTTGGATATGACATCATTTCATTCCTTATGCTTAACAACAGGACAGGTGAACTTTAAATAAAACTGTGTACCAGATAATCTCCGATGCTCATTTCTCCCATTGAGTTTATTAAAGGGCAGGTTTTAATTTGATCATTCGCAAGCCTTTGTTACAGAAGCTGAAGGTGAAGAAGGGCTTCACTTTCTTCTAACACGTCTCCTACACAACCTCTCTTGGTCCTACAGACTTTAAGTTGACCTCCAACATTATTAGTTTTTCTGTTAACTGCCATTACTGTTCTTCATCATGAACCTTCTTGAGGAAACGGCTTCCTGGATAAAATAAAATCTTACAGCCTTTTTCTGCTTTGAGGTCATCAGTTATTTCAACTAGAGTGCACAGCTGCTTAGAAAAGACTCACAGCTGCCGTTTGCTCAAACAAGGCTGATAGTTTTGAAGAAGCTTTGAATATTTCATCATCTAGCCTTTCCTAATGATGTCTGTAGACAAACAATAGCCTGAACAAGCTAATTATGTTGTGTGTGTGTGTGAAGCACCTTGATAGCAGTTTATCTGTTCTAACTGTGCTATATAAATAAATTTGACTTGACTTGACTTGACTAATTATGGTCATAGGTCTTGGTAAAAAGCCATCTGAGCACTCACATCTTTTGAGCGGCTACTTTTTGCTTTTATTCTGTGAACTGTGGCTGCAACATTGAAACCTACTCATAAAAATGCTAAAAGGAATGTTAAATACTGAAAGTAGCCTCAAATATCAGAAAATCTAACCCAAACATCTCTTGTATTTAATTATTTGTATTTATGTCCAATTTTACCATCAAACAAAATATTTTCTTTTAGTCATAAAGTTTAAATTGTAGAAATAAGAAAAGGTCTATCAGTCTTTGAAAGAATGTGTAGTGCCCGCTGTAATAGCAAGAGTTTAAGACTAGCATCATCTTATGTTGAGAAATTATGGAGTTTTAATTGTTTTAATCAAACCTTGAAAACAACATATTGTGAGATTTTATGCTTAGCATACAAGTAAATAGGTCTTATCTGTTTCTACATTAAATTTCAGCTCAATACTCATAAAATGACAGAGTTATACCCATTTATGTTTTGGCTAACTCCAGTTAGCTATAGGTTTTTTTTTATTTTTTTTTTATTTTTTTTTATAAAAGAAACAAGTACAAAAAAAACTTACAATGTCAAACATGGCTCGAGACTTAAGGCATGCATAGCACAAAAGAGAATAAAGGCACATAAACAAAAACAAAAATGTGTCTTGGGCAGCTTACAACAGAAATTCGTTACAGATTGTTTTAGTTTTTAAAGCTTTGGCATTAGTACAGTACTTTAAAGTAGCTAAGTAAGAGGAAATATAATTAGAAAACACTATAAATCTAGGTTTTAGCAAGGAGAATTTACAACTGTGGATGTAAAATTTGGCTAAGAGTAGTATTAAATTTACAACAAAAACTTTCTCACTTGAAATATTTGGACAAAAGAAACCAAACAGTATAGTTTTAGCATCAAATGGTAGGTCAATTTCTAACTTTCTATTTACATACATGAAAATGTCTTTCCAGAACACCTGAGTATGAGAACAGTCCCAGAAGAGATGGATGATGGTCTCCTCAGAGCTGTGGCAGAGTGAACACATTGGGTCTACGTTTGGACAGTTAGCTATAGGTGGCCATTTTGATTTGAACTGACTCCAACAGCTAACTAATTGTAACGGTACGCAGGTGGATCGAACGAACGTGCCGTACCAAAACGGTTCGGTATGGCACGTGTACTGTTACATCCCTACTAATTGTATAAGTACACGTGTCACAAGGATGAGATCCCAGAGAACATGCAATGAGAAAAGAACAGAACTCAAACTCTTGAATAATTAAAGCAATTTATTTACAGTGAAAAATGGACAATGGACAGCGCAGGGGTCAGGGAAACCTGGAAATGGAGGAGAACGATTCATCTCTTGGATGAGAAGAGATGATGGTGTTTTAGTTCCCATGCTGGTGTCGTACAGTAGAGGGGGCCGGTTGCGGCATTGAGGAGAAGGCAGAGGACGTTTTGTTTATTTATTCATTTCATTTTCATTTCCATTAAAAAAAAACACAAACACATTTTCAAAATAAAAAAAATAAAAAACATAAAATGAAGGGAAGCAGAAGAAGAAAAAAATGTCTTATCATATCTGCTCCCTCTTAGACAAAATCAATTCTAACTATCAATTCAAACAATATTCATTCATATAATACAGCAAGTGCTTAGCTCATCAAAATTTCATGTTAGCATAGTAGACATAGTAAACATAAATCAGTTATATATATCTTTCCAACAAAATAGTTTTGATCTTTTTCTTGTATATTAACATTGACTTTACTAGCTTTACATCATCCTCCAAACCATTCCACAGACCAATTCCCAGAATTGTAGTAGACCGACCCTTTAAACTGGTCCTATACTTAGGTTTAACAAAAATATCTATTCCCTTCAAATTATAAATACTCTTCCTTTTTACAAAATATGCTTGAATGTTTGATGGTAGCAAGTGATTCTGAGCTTTAAACATAAGTAGAAAAATATTATAATCCACCAAATCATAAAACTTAAGTAATTTCAATTGACAAAACAGAACGTTAGAAGGGTGACAATAACTCTTTCTTGTTATAAATCTTACAGCTCTTTTTTGCAAAATAAAAACAGGCTTTGTTATGGTTTTACACGCTGTACCCCAAACATTGACACAATGAGCTAAATGCGGGACTACAAGTGTATTATAAAGTAAATATAAAGCATCATTGTTCAAAAAGTCCCTTACTCTATACAATACTGCATTGGACCCACCTGTTTCAAAGCCACCACCATCATCCCTGTCCCAAAGAAGGCAACGCCCGCATGCCTCAATGACTATCGCCCAGTAGCACTCACCCCCATCCTGATGAAGTGCTTTGAACGGCTAGTCATGAAAAGCATCACATCTGTCCTCCCTGCCTCCCTGGATCCCTTCCAATTTGCATACCGACCTAATCGCTCAACCGACGATGCCATCTCCTCTGCCCTCCACACAGCTCTCACACATCTGGACACGAAGGACTCTTATTGTTGAGCTATATTAATTTACGCTCTTATGCTCTTATTGTGAAGAGCAGGAATTCTATTTCCGGTTTCCTCCGTGAGGGACTTTCCCCACCCTTTTCCTTCTGTTGTTAGTGTGTACGAGACGTGGTCTTCGTGTGAATAAATATGGCGTGTTCTGCCTAAAGAAAGAACCGAGCATCCTGCTTATTTTCCATCCCTGGGACGCCAGAAGCGCTGCGAACAACTCGCATCCCTTAACAGGTTATGGAGCCCAGGCATCTCAGGACCCAGGTGAGATGGAAATGAGTAAAAATAAGCTTGCAGAAGAAGTTTAACGCGACGAAGTAACGCAACAGAAGTTTGCGCGCGAATGAGCGCATGTCACGAAGACAAAGAGCTAACTAGCAAGCAAGCTAACGTCACGAAGCTAAGCAAGCTAACGCCACGAAGCTATGGCGCACAGAGGAGTGAATATATCCGTATCTCCACTTCTTTTTGATGGATGTGAAGAGAAATATGATTTATGGGAGACAAGATTTCTTGCCAACTTGCGCACGCTAAAGTTGAAAGAAACTATTCTGGTCGAACCAGACACCGATGACGCAGCAGAACTAGCTGAAGACAGACGGAAAAATGAGGACTGTTATGCGGAGCTAGTTAAACTGCTGGATGATAAAAGTCTCTCGCTGATAAGGCACGAAGCGGATGATGATGGGAGGAAAGCCCTGAAAATTTTGAGAGAACATTATTCAGGGAAAAGCAAACCAAGAATAATAAACCTGTACACATCGTTGACGAAGCTTAAAATGGCGAACGCCGAGAGTGTCACAGAGTTTATTATAAGAGCTGAAAACCTCATCACAGCTTTAAGAAATGCTGGTGAAAGCATGAGTGATGGACTGTTAGTGGCCATGGCATTAAATGGACTACCAGAATCCTTCAAACCGCTTGCTGTCCACATTAGTCAAGATGAAGAAAACATTACATTTACAGACTTTAAGAGAAAACTGAGAGTCTACGAAGAGACTGAACAGATGAAAACAAGAGAGTCTTCTGACAATGTAATGAAAACCTACACAAGACATAATAGACATTTTTCTAACAAGAAAAATGAAGAAGAAGCAGATGTAAAATGCTACAAGTGTGGAATTAAAGGGCACAAAGCCAGAACATGTTTAAAGAGAGTGTGGTGCAACTACTGTAAGAGTAACACACACAAAGAAACACTGTGCAAGAAGAAGGGGAATCAAGATGGAGTCAGGCGAGTTTCAGAAGATCCACAAAGAGGACAAGATCAGCTTTACAAAGCAGAGCTTAAACGAAGTCAGAGTCAGAGAGTCAGAGAGAATTTATTGTCATTCGCACCGCATGTAGTACATGTGTTGAAAACGAGATTATGTACACAGGGTCCCAGTTACATCCAACAACAAATGCAAGAGAAATACAATAATAACATCTAGGATTAACTAAGAGAGACATCACATCAGCTAGTAATACACTAAGCCCTAATGTAGTAGAAAAACATCATTATAAACAGCAGCACGAACATGAGCAGATGGTCACAGATGAACGCAGCAACAAGAAACAGATCAGCATCAGCATGATGTGACATTTTGCAGTGTTTATTCTTATTATTTATTTATTCATGAGTCTGACAGCCTCAGGAAGTAAGGATCAAACAGACGCCAACTTAAAAGGCATCATGGTGGACGCCGGAGCAACTTCCCACATAGTGAATGACATCAGAAAGTTCAAAGATTTTGATGAAACTTTCCAGCCCAACTCACACACTGTGGAATTAGCCGACGGAACCAGATGTGCAGGAATGGCGCAGAAAAGAGGAACAGCCATAATCCATCTACAGGACAACAGAGGACATCACCATCGAGCGCAGCTGAGGGATGCACTCTACATGCCTTCTTCCCACTAAACAGTAGACGTCCAGGGGACGTCGAGGTGACGTCTATATAGAGCCCGTTGGTCGAAGACCAATTCTAGACGTCGCCCCGACGTGCAAACAAGGTCTATTTTTGACGTCTAAATATGACCGCATTTGTACGTCATATGAACGTCAGTTTTGGAGGTGATCTGGACCATGTTCACAGAGTTAAACTTTTAGGACCATAAATTTGCATTTAGACAATTGATTTATTAAGATTGTTGTTTTTTTACAAACATTTTAATGCATTTCCTCAAATTTTTTTCTTTTTTTACAAATTAGACTTGTCCGTCGTTTGAGAGTCCAATTCTAGACGTCGCCCCGACGTGCAAACAAGGTCTAATTAGGACGTCTAACTATGACCGCATTTGTACGTCGTATGAACGTCAGTTTTGGACATTATCTGGACCTGGTTCACAGAGTTAAACTTTTAGGACCATAAATTTGCAGTTAGACAATTGATTTATTAAGATTGTTGTTTTTTAATAACATTTTAATGCATTTCCTCAATTCTTTTTTTCTTTTTTACAAATGTATATTATTTATTTGAAGAATATAATTATTGTTGTTGTTTGTTGTTGTTATTCATTCATTAAACCTTTAGGCAGGTTATATCTCATTCGATCGACTCATTTACAAGAAACCTCATTTATTCCACGACGTCGCGGTCACACATTCATTTCAGTAGGTGGCAGTACTTGTGTTTTTTGCTTTCTTCCATTAAAAAACAAGAAGAAGAACTTCGGAACTCGAGCGTTATGATTGGATTGGCGGAGGTATCACGTGATCATTCCAACCAGTCAACGCCTCTCTTGTTGAACCGCGCCCTGGCTTGAATCTCAACCGTTGTTGTTTACAGTATAATTTCTCTCCACACAAATACTATATTTGGAATAACAAAGACATTTGTTTTAAACATAAATCTATTTTCTTTAAAAATTGGTTTGACAGAGGAATAGTTCATGTACATCAGTTATTCAACAAAGACGGCAACACTTACTCTTACAGTGAATTTTTAACTACGTATAACTTTCCAGTACTACCAAAAGAATTTGCAATTGTCTTTGATGCAATTCCATCTGGTGTGAAAATGTTGATGTCAAATCCTGTACAAAACAGCACGAACTATTTAACTGAAGAATTATTCATTGGTAACTCTGACCCTTTTTTAAGTGAAAAAACAAATAACAAATGTATTAGAGAATTAATAATTAGAGAATGTATTAGTAAACCTGCTTCTATATTCTTCTGGGATAATTTATTTAATGATATCTGTTGGAAAGATGTTTGGTTGTTACCTAGAAAATACTTTATAACTAATAAGATTCGAGAAGTATCCCTAAAGATTCTGCATAAATGTTATCCTGTAAACTATATAATCTCCAAGTACCGTCCAAACGTAGACCCAATGTGTTCACTCTGCCACAGCTCTGAGGAGACCATCATCCATCTCTTCTGGGACTGTTCTCATACTCAGGTGTTCTGGAAAGACATTTTCATGTATGTAAATAGAAAGTTAGAAATTGACCTACCATTTGACGCTAAAATTATACTGTTTGGTTTCTTTTGTCCAAATATTTCAAGTGAGAAAGTTTTTGTTGTAAATTTAATACTACTCTTAGCCAAATTTTACATCCACAGTTGTAAATTCTCCTTGCTAAAACCTAGATTTATAGTGTTTTCTAATTATATTTCCTCTTACTTAGCTACTTTAAAGTACTGTACTAATGCCAAAGCTTTAAAAACTAAAACAATCTGTAACGAATTTCTGTTGTAAGCTGCCCAAGACACATTTTTGTTTTTGTTTATGTGCCTTTATTCTCTTTTGTGCTATGCATGCCTTAAGTCTCGAGCCTTGTTTGACATTGTAAGTTTTTTTTGTACTTGTTTTTTCTATCCACAATATTCCTGAAGGTGGCACTGTATTTGCGATTATGGGACTTACTTCCGTTTGACCCCGGAAGTAGAATTTCTGCATTGGCTCCTCGTTGTTTACTTGGTTATCTGTGCGCGTCGTTGAAGTTCTGTTAAAGTTCTGTTTTCTGTTATTTTGAGCTAAAATTGTCACGAAGATGTCTTGTGGAGCTCTGGTACCTGTTGCGCTGTTCGTGGCTGTAAGAATAATCAGACGAAGCTGAATTTGTGGCTGCAACTAGTGTGTGTTGAACAGGCTCCGAAAACAAAAACCCGCATCCTTCTTTGTGGCTGGGCTACGAGAAACCACCTGAAAAAAAGACTCTGTATCCTCAGAGGATCGAGAACACCAGGTATGATTTAAGAGACAGCTTTTAGTGTTATGATTTTATGTAGTCAGTGATTAAATGATACTAATATTTTCGTGCATAACTGGCAAATAAACACACGCACCTATATACTGTATGTATGCTGTCTGTGTATATTTATTTATACTGTATATATAATATAGGTGTGTGTTGTGTTTATTTATATATATAATATAGGTGTGTGTGCTTATTATATATATATATATATAGATGTGTGTTTATATATAATATAGGCGTGTGTTTTTTTATATATATATATATTTATATATATATATATATATAATATAGGTGTGTGTGTGTGCGTGGGTTTCTTTTATATATAATCTAGGTGTGTTTGTGTGTGTTTATTTATATATATATATATATAAGCTAGCTGTGCGTGTGCGTTTATTTATATATATAATCTATGTGTGTGTGTGTTTAGTTATATATATATATAAAATCTAGGTGTGTGTGTGTTTGTGTGTGTTCATAAATGAACCCTAATGTTTGTATACTGTACTTTTCTTTTCCTCCTTTCTGTTATATTTCTGCATAAGGTGAGTTCCAGGGATGGATGGATGACGCTCCAGTTGGTCCAGGGATGGATGACGCTCCAGTTGGTCCAGGGATGGATGACACTCCAGTTGGCCCAGAAGTTTGTGTGCAGTTATGTACCACAGCAACAAATGAGTGAAAATATAATTTCTATAAATAAATCTGCGTTTGAAGTACATTTGGTGTTGCTGTGTTTCACCTTCTTTATTTCAATAAGATACGTTGTTTAATGTCTAATGAGAAGTTCTACTGCAAATAAAAAAACTAGATGTGATTGTTTTTTTGGCAACTTACCAGTTTAGTTTTTTATTGACAAGTACAAAACTTAGAAACATGCACGTTGCTGTGGTTCCTCCTCCAGGAGGAGATTGATAAGAATAAAAGCTATAATTATAAATTTTAGGCTGATTGGTAACTCTAAATTGACCCTGGGTGTGAGTGAGACAGGTCCCTCTTGTAAATGAGTCCCCGTGGCTCAACGAGGCAAGCCTGTATAAATAAAGGTTGAATGAATGAATAAACTAAAAACATTTGAAACTGAATACAATATGAGAACTGTGGGTGATTTGATGTCTTTTAATGAAAATGATTGGCTGCAGAATAAATACAAGAATAAATACCAGGTCAAATACACTCAACAAGAAATGATGGGCAGTTTCTGATTTTAAACAAACTGGAACAGATTCCTCATCATGTGGGACCACTGGACGACCACTGGACGACCACTGGACGACCACTGGACGACTGGAGCAAGCAGCAAACCCCTCCGGAATCCAAGACGATGGAACTTGGCCCTTCACTCGTCTGTACCTTAAAAAAAGAATAAAACTGTCATGTTTGCATCACAAAGTCTAAAATAAGACCAAGTTTGCTACTCAAAGTAGAAAGAATAAATACAGTTGCTCCTACATTTTTTACTCATTCACAAAGATATACTGTAATGTTCAATTTTATATTGATTTCAGTAATTTTATCTTAGATTTACTTTAATATTTTTGAATTATTGTGCCAGGTGCTTGTGTCATTACTTGTTCTTCTGCTCCTGCGTCTCAGAGTAAGTGTGTCTGTCAACTTCAGCGTGGGAGACCAGTCTGTGACTTGTGTGCAGGCCTTCCTGAAAAAATAAATATTTCAATAGAACAAATGTAGTAATAACCAAAAGATGAACTTGTGTTATGGAATATTTTCTGTACAAACAGCATCCCACTGCTTTATTCACATGAGAGTAACAGGGACCTACAATCAAAACAGTACTACAGTACAGTGTATGTGCAGTATGTATGTATATACTGTATATATAGTGTGCATACAGTATACACATACACACAGCATATGTATGTACTGCAAATGTATTACACACACATGTAGTTATATTATTTATCCACAGATTTGTTTAGTAAATACTTTAAAGTTGCAGTATGTAGCTTTTTTTATAAACAAATTTCTTCTCTCAGTCACTTTTTTTTGACAGAGTGATGTTAAACAGGTAATCTTTGAGAAATACTATATTCCTCTGGCGTCACCCGGTGGTTAAAATAGCATTTATAAAAACCAGAGCGGGCCGTGTTTGACCAGCCAATAAAAACAGAGTTATTTTCATGAACGAGCTTCCCCCGCCCTCCCCCCGCCTCTCCCAGCTGCTGCGCGCATCCGCGCACGTTCCCGTCTCAGTAGTAGCTGTTTCAAAATGGCGGAGGTGGGTAGCGAGAGCTTTGGGTGCTCAAAGGATTGCAAAGCGATGCAGAGTTAGCAACATTTCTGCTTGAAAAGTAAGTGTCTTTGCTTGAATCATGTGTTACAGGCCCAGCCTTTACCTAGAGAGGGTGGTAGAGAGCTACGAGAGGGGCGGGTAGAAGAAGAGAGTGTGTGTGTGTTAGCTTGAGAGCCTGTAGCTGTGCAGTTCGTGAGTTGTGGTTGAATAAAGTTCAGCAAGCTTTCATCTGCCTCCTTGTTTTGCCGCCAGCAGAGCAGAATCTATATGGGTTTGTTACCAGCCAAACGAGCTGAAATATAACAAAAAGGTAACATGTGATAGCGCAAATGCCATGATATTGTCTACAACAGGCTAAAACCGTTTTCCGGCCTACAGCTGATCATTTGGTGGTCATAATCGAAAAGTCTGTTAGTTCTACTACACAATATATGTTGTTGATGCATACATGTCAACCTCTTTGGACGTTTACCTGTATAAAGGGCCTCAAAAATCATTAATTTTTGGAATAAAATCTGTAAAACTTGCGGTGGGGTGGACGAGTTTGCTGCGGACATGAGCCTGCAGTGAAGCAGGATGAAAGGAGAGCGTAAAAAGTTCAAATTTTACTTCTAGCAGCAGAACAGGATGGAAGATGGCTGTTTGATGCTATTTTTTAAATCATCCTACATGCTTTGATATGTTAGATAAATTTGTCATTGTGTGATAAATGTGTTGAAAAGAATATCTGATTATTGTTTGAACTACATTATATGTTTTTATGCAGAGATGATGACTTTGGGGAAGGTCTCAGAAGTGAATTTGGGGAGACTCCCATTCAGGTTTTGGAAACAAGGTAAGTAAGGGGAAACTGTATTTATGTCAAGATTATTTTATGGTTTGCACTGCAACTAATATAACTGTGATCATAATATTATTACACAATTTTACTTCTAGCAGCAGAACAGGATGGAAGATGGCTGTTTGATGCTATTTTTTAAATCATCCTACATGCTTTGATATGTTAGATAAATTTGTCATTGTGTGATAAATGTGTTGAAAAGAATATCTGATTATTGTTTGAACTACATTATATGTTTTTATGCAGAGATGATGACTTTGGGGAAGGTCTGAGAAGAAGTGAATTTGGGGAGACTCCCATTCAGGTTTTGGAAACAAGGTAAGTAAGGGGAAACTGTATTTATGTCAAGATTATTTTATGGTTTGCACTGCAACTAATATAACTGTGATCATAATATTATTACACAATTTTAAAATGTAGATGGTAAGGTTGTATGTCTAATATTGTTTATGAAATTTATTTCCACCAGATATTACGGTAGGCAGAAACAAAAACCAAAGTTTAATAGTTGTTTTTATATAATCCATCCATCCATCCATTTTCGTCCGCTTATCCGGGGTCGGGTCGCGGGGGTAGCAGCCTAAGTAGGGAGGCCCAGACTTCCCTCTCCCCAGCCACTTGGAGCAGCTCCTCTGGGGGAATCCCAAGGCGTTCCCAGGCCAGCCGAGAAACATAGTCCCTCCAGCGTGTCCTGGGTCTTCCTCTGGGTCTCCTCCCGGTGGGACATGCCCGGAACACCTCACCAGGGAGGCGTCCAGGAGGCATCCTAACCAGATGCCCGAGCCACCTCAACTGGCTCCTCTCGATGTGGAGAAGCAGCGGCTCTACTCCGAGTCACAACCCAAAGTTCATGACCATAGATGAGGGTGGGAACATAGATCGATCTGTAAATTGAGAGCTTTGTCTTTCGACTCAGCTCTCTCTTCACCACGACAGACCGGTACAGCGCCCGCTTCACTGCGGATGCTGCACCTATCCGCCTATCGATCTCACGCTCCAGTTTTTATATAATGTATTTGTTCATTGTTATGGCTTTTCTGTGCTGCAATTTTGGTGGTCATAAAATTAGAATAATACAAACGCACAATATTGACAATAAATAACTTTGAAGCTTATTTTTTTATTATTTTATTTTTCTAACCGCGTCACAGAAAAAGTACAACTTTATAAATTTAAGAATTTTTAAAAAGATGACTTAATTAAAATTCTGTGTTCGTGTATAACATACATTTGCACTGAACGTACGTATTTTAGTGCGTGTTAAAAATATGATTTTGTCTATATTTTCGAGTTAGTCTCATTAACTTTTATTGGGAGAATTTATTGAACTGGTATCCAAGTACATGTTGTTTTCTGTCCTGATCAAAATTGAATATTGTTTTTTAATAAAATAATGTAATGTGT
>JBBPBX010042152.1:0-20286 GCA_038048925.1 Garcialebias charrua
TTTAGCTTGATGTTTCATGGAGAATGGCCAGATTTGAGGCTTGGCCACGCCCACATGCTTTGACATAGAAAAATTCTTTTGATAACTTTTGACCTTCAATGCCTCAAGATAGTGCTGACCGAGTTTGACGCCTGGATCTCGAAAGCTCTAGGACGAGTTCGCTCAGATATGACGTAATTGATGTTTCATGGAAAATGGCCAGATTTGAGGCTTGGCCACGCCCACATGCTTTGACATAGAAAAATTCTTTTGATAACTTTTGACCTTCAATGCCTCAAGATAGTGCTGACTGAGTTTGACCCCTGGATCTCGAAAGCTCTAGGACGAGTTCGCTCAGATATGACGTAAATGAAATAGACCAAATTTGACTTTGACCTAAGGCCACGCCCACATGCTTTGACTTAGAAAAATTCTTTTGATAACTTTTGACCTTCAATGCCTCAAGATAGTGCTGACCGAGTTTGACGCCTGGATCTCGAAAGCTCTAGGACGAGTTCGCTCAGATATGACGTAAATGAAATAGACCAAATTGTGACTTTGACCTAAAATGGCCGACTTCCTGTTGGCTTTGGACCATTGCTCCAAGAGACTTTTTTGTAGCTCCTGATGAGATACATATGTGTACCAAGTTTCATTATTCTAGGATAAAGCATGGTGTCAATAGACCTTTAAATGTCAAAGTTATAGCGTTTCGTTTGTTTCGGCGAGTACGCCAAGTTCACCGCTCCACCACGCCCCCTGAACATATACGAAAAGTCAATTTTTTTGATAACTTTTAAAGGCCCATGCCTTAACTGCATTCTGACCAAGTTTGAAGCCGATAGGTCGAACGCCTGAGAAGGAGTTCGTCAAAGTTCGACATGAGTAAAACTGAAAAATGACCAAAATTTGACCTTTGACCCAAAATGGCCGCCTACCTGTGCATTTTAGAGGGTACCTCCAATGTACTTTTTTTCTTGAATTGGGGAGATCTACATATGTACCGAGTTTCAGATCTGTACGACTTACGGTTTTCCCCAACTCACGTTAGGGGGCGCTGTTGAGCAGTTAGGCCACGCCCACTTGCGATTACACCAGAATCATAAAATTTTCGTTGGGGGACAATTTTGGGTGAAGTTTGGTGAGTTTTTGAATATGTTAAAGGCCCCAAACGGCCGCGCGAAGTGACGGAAAAATAATAATAATAATAATAATAATGAAGAAATCGAGCGATTACAATAGGCCTTCAGCAGAGCTTCGCTGCTTCGGGCCTAATAATGAAGAAATCGAGCGATTACAATAGGCCTTCAGCAGAGCTTCGCTGCTTCGGGCCTAATTAAAGCTGCAAGCAGCATTGAGGCCCTCGCAGCTTAGCGCCGCTCGGACCTTATTGAGGCGACCGCGCGAGCTCCAGCTCGTCCGCTCGGTCGCCATTTCGAAGTCTCTCGTGTCTACTCCGCACCAGGGGTGCACACGCACAATAAATCTGGTTCAGATCGGATGATGTCTCACTGAGATATAACAGTTTGAATAATCTAGGGGGCGCTCTGGAGTCACATGTTAAACCACAATATCAATGTGTCCACAAGGTCTCACTGATGATACACAATAAATCTGGTTCAGATCGGATGATGTCTCACTGAGATATAACAGTTTGAATAATCTAGGGGGCGCTATGGAGTTATATGTTAAACCACATTATCAATGTGTCCACAAGGGCTCACTGATTATTCACAATAAATTTGGTTCAGATCGGATGATGTATCACTGAGATATAACTATAGAAATAATGTAGGGGGCGCACTTGAGTCAAATGTTAGCCCACCATATCAATGTGTCCACAAGGGCTCACTGATGATGCACAATAAATCTGGTTCAGATCGGATGATGTATCACTGAGATATAACAGTTTGAATAATCTAGGGGGCGCTCTGGAGTCATATGTTAAACAACAATATCAATGTGTCCACAAGGTCTCACTGATTATGCACAATAAATCTGGTTCAGATCGGATGATGTATCACTGAGATGGGACTATAGAAATAATGTAGGGGACGCATGAAGCGCAAGTTTGAGGCCTGGCCACGCCCCTTTAGCATAAACGAAAACGCAAACTTTTGATAACTTTTACTGTCCAATGTGTTAAGGGCATGTTAACCAAGTTTAAAGGCAATCCTTCAAAATCACTAAGAGGAGTTTGTTTAAATACGCAATTCAAAAACATCGGAAAATGACCTTTGACCCAAAATGGCCGACTTTGTTTTTGTTTTGGACCAGGGTTCCAAGAGACTTTTTTGTAGGTCCTGACAATTTACACATGTATACCACGTTTCATAATTCTGGGATAAAGCATGGCTGGGGACTGATTTTTAAACTAAATTCTAGGGGGCGCTCTGGAAGAATCAGGCCACGCCCACTACATATTGGACTGCAGTCCTGTCGAGGGATGGATAAATATAGATCTTAGTGAATTTGGTGTAGCTGGGAGCTTATATTAGGAAGTTATTTTAGCTTGATGTTTCATGGAGAATGGCCAGATTTGAGGCTTGGCCACGCCCACATGCTTTGACATAGAAAAATTCTTTTGATAACTTTTGACCTTCAATGCCTCAAGATAGTGCTGACCGAGTTTGACGCCTGGATCTCGAAAGCTCTAGGACGAGTTCGCTCAGATATGACGTAAATGAAATAGACCAAATTGTGACTTTGACCTAAGGCCACGCCCACATGCTTTGACTTAGAAAAATTCTTTTGATAACTTTTGACCTTCAATGCCTCAAGATAGTGCTGACCGAGTTTGACGCCTGGATCTCGAAAGCTCTAGGACGAGTTCGCTCAGATATGACGTAATTGATGTTTCATGGAAAATGGCCAGATTTGAGGCTTGGCCACGCCCACATGCTTTGACATAGAAAAATTCTTTTGATAACTTTTGACCTTCAATGCCTCAAGATAGTGCTGACTGAGTTTGACCCCTGGATCTCGAAAGCTCTAGGACGAGTTCGCTCAGATATGACGTAAATGAAATAGACCAAATTTGACTTTGACCTAAGGCCACGCCCACATGCTTTGACTTAGAAAAATTCTTTTGATAACTTTTGACCTTCAATGCCTCAAGATAGTGCTGACCGAGTTTGACGCCTGGATCTCGAAAGCTCTAGGACGAGTTCGCTCAGATATGACGTAAATGAAATAGACCAAATTGTGACTTTGACCTAAAATGGCCGACTTCCTGTTGGCTTTGGACCATTGCTCCAAGAGACTTTTTTGTAGCTCCTGATGAGATACATATGTGTACCAAGTTTCATTATTCTAGGATAAAGCATGGTGTCAATAGACCTTTAAATGTCAAAGTTATAGCGTTTCGTTTGTTTCGGCGAGTACGCCAAGTTCACCGCTCCACCACGCCCCCTGAACATATACGAAAAGTCAATTTTTTTGATAACTTTTAAAGGCCCATGCCTTAACTGCATTCTGACCAAGTTTGAAGCCGATAGGTTGAACGCCTGAGAAGGAGTTCGTCAAAGTTCGACATGAGTAAAACTGAAAAATGACCAAAATTTGACCTTTGACCCAAAATGGCCGCCTACCTGTATATTTTAGAGCAGGGGTGCCCAACCTTTTTTGAACCAAGGGCTACTTTTGAAGTTGGCAGTTTGCCGAGGGCTACTCGTCCAGTCTCAGTATCAAAAAACATAATTTTTCATCTCTCTACTCCTCACTTCTTTAAAGTAAATAAAACAGAACGTAATGTGTTGCTAGTTTTATTTAATTAAAGTATTTTATCAAAGTAAAAGAACACAATATTTGAAAAGCACACCATATTTTTTAAAGAAACGAATAAACAACTGAACTGAACAATATAAAACTCACTCATTAACATACTGAACTATTTACAAAAAGTTACAAAGGTGCAGATTTACAAATCTCCAACAATTTCAAACCTCAATAAAACCTAAATATCAAAACTAGGCAGCTGCTCTGTGCAGCAGGATGGTGTGTCATCTGCAGGTGCTGCAGTCCCTCACTGGTCCAGAATGCTGGCTTCAAAGGGCCATTCAGAGTTCCACCTGGTTATAAGACAAGACACACACACACACACACACATTAGGTACAGAAAATGAAGGGCACACCCAAACTGCAAAATAAATAAATAAATAACACTAGCTAGCTAACTAGTCTGGTCTAAAATTTAATAAAAAAACAACATACAGACACATTGTGACAAGTCTATAGGAGACAATTTTTATGCAAGCTGTATAAAATAAATGTGTCTCTACCTTAGTGGGACTTCTGACACTGAGAGGAGGAGGCCAGGGTCTCATAGGCAGGGCAGTATGAGGTGGTTGCAAGGCGCAGGCAGGTCTCCAGATGATCATCAGTCATTGTGGATCTGGTTTTGGACTTGATGATTTTCATGTGTGAAAAAGCAGACTCACACAGGTAGGTCGATCCAAAAAGTGCTGTTAAGTTCAAAGCACATCTTCGGATGTTAGGATACTTTTCTTCTGACAGCAGACTCCAGAACTCTCCATTCACGCCAGGTGATGCTCTGGATTTGATCCCAATGTCATTTTGCAGAGTCAACACCTCATTTTCAACACAAGAGATGTCCAGCTGAAACACGGACACCAATTTGGACACAATGTCATCCACATCAACATTTCCAAAAGGATAACACATGTAGCTGGTAATAGGCTCGATGGAGGAAAAGTCATTAAATCGTCTCTCAAATTCTGCTGAGATGCTCTGAACCTGCTTAGAATAGTGTGCACTGTCCAGTTGTGTGACCTCTTTCCCTTGGCGCTGTAGCTCTGCCTCCATGTGTGGGAAGTTTCGCAGGTCCCTGCGTTGCAGCCGACTTGTGAGCAGCTGCAGCCTGCTTTTGAAGGTGCTCACAGAACTGATCATGTGAATTATGTTTTTGTCCTTTCCCTGAAGCTCCAAATTCAGTTCATTGAGCAGGCTGGTGAGATCTGTGAGGAAGGCTAAATCCAAAAGCCACTGGGTGTCCTCGAGTTTTGAATGTCCACCATGACCTGACAGCTTCAGAAAATCCCTGATCTCAGGCAACAGCTCAATGAATCTGGCCAGAAATTTACCTCTGCTTAGCCACCTGACGTCCATGTGCAGCAGCAGGTCTGTGTGGTCTGCTCCTGCCTCCTCCAAGTGAGCCCGGAACAACCTCCTCTGCAGACTCCTGGCCCTTATAGAGCACACAGTTTTCATGGCAACATCCATCACTTCCTTCATGTTTAAAATCTTCCCACACAGGGCCTGTTGGTGGATGATGCAGTGATAGTTCAAAATGTCTGGGAAAGCATCATTCTGCTTGCAGAGTGCAACAAATCCACTGGTGTGACCAGTCATTGCTGGAGCACCATCAGTTGTTATTGAAATTAGTTTATAGAGGGGCAAGTTGCTTTTATTAACAAACTCCATAAACACATTAAAAATATCTTCTCCTCTTGTGTGTCCCTTCAAAGGCAAGATGGTGAGCAGCTCCTCTTTTGCACTCATGTCTGCAAAGGCCATTCTGATGAAAACACACAGCTGTGCTGTGTCCACCATGTCTGTTGACTCATCAAACTGAAGAGAGAAACACTCACATTGCTGCACGTTCTTTTTTAGCTGCTCCTCCACATCAAAAGCCATTCCCTCACATCGTCGTGTCACTGTTTGTCTGGACAACTGCATGTCTTTAATAGCAGCTACGATCTCACTTTTATTTTTAAAATCGTGAAAAAGTGCATCTGCAGCCTCAATAAACGCTTCTTTCATAACTTCTCCATCACTGAAAGACTTCTTATGTTGAGCCAGGATGCGGCTAACACGGTAGGAGGCGATTGTAGCTGCCTTACCTTTCGTGCTGGGCCGAGTGAAGATCGATTGCTGTGCTGCAAGCTTGTGTTTTAGCTCCCGCACTTTGTGAGTCCGTAAAGAACTTTTAGGAGGGAAATCTGCATCAAAACGTTTGTGCATCGTCTTGAAATGCCGCTCCAAGTTGCACTTTTTGGGCAAGGCAACGCTCGAATTACAGATGAGGCAAATAGACTTTGAATTAGAATAAACAAAAAAATAATCCTCCTCCCATTCTGTGTGAAAATAGTAAGTTTTCGTTTGCTTCTTCGCTAGTTTTCCTTCCATGTTTTCTGCGTACTGACATTCACTCTTCAGCGGTCTCACTGCTGTCTTAAAGTCTCGTCAGTCATCGCGAGACTGTGTCTGTGAGCATACAAGATGGGGAGGGCTGAGGAAAGCGTTGGTGCGCATTGGCATATAGTCATTCCTCCCTCCACCCCTTCTGCCGGAGTTAGAATGAAGCTGAGCAGCGGCCACCACTTCTGCCGGAGTTAGAATGAAGCTTAGCAGCGGACATTTCACCTTGTTAACAGCTGAGAGCCGGCTCGTCAGCTGTTAGAGCAAGGTTGAGCTTCGCGGGCAACTGGGAACCAGCTGGTGGGCGACCGGTCGCCCGCGAGCGACTGGTTGGGCACACTTGTTTTAGAGGGTACCTCCAATGTACTTTTTTTCTTGAATTGGGGAGATCTACATATGTACCGAGTTTCAGATCTGTACGACTTACGGTTTTCCCCAACTCACGTTAGGGGGCGCTGTTGAGCAGTTAGGCCACGCCCACTTGCGATTACACCAGATTCATAAAATTTTCGTTGGGGGACAATTTTGGGTGAAGTTTGGTGAGTTTTTGAATATGTTAAAGGCCCCAAACGGCCGCGCGAAGTGACGGAAGAATAATAATAATAATAAGAAATCGAGCGATTACAATAGGCCTTCAGCAGAGCTTCGCTGCTTCGGGCCTAATAATGAAGAAATCGAGCGATTACAATAGGCCTTCAGCAGAGCTTCGCTGCTTCGGGCCTAATGAAGAAATCGAGCGATTACAATAGGCCTTCAGCAGAGCTTCGCTGCTTCGGGCCTAATAAAAAAATAATAAACACTACAATTACAATAGGTCCTTGCAGCGCTTCGCTGCTTCGGGCCTAATTATGGGTGATGTAGTTTGTGTATTACAGTTAGAAAAATTAAGTAGAATTATTCATTTTGTGATCTAGTTTATGTATTAGTTAGAAAAATTAAGTAGAATTATTCATTTTGTGATGTAGTTTGTGTATTACAGTTAGGAAAATTAAGTAGAATTATTCATTTTGTGATGTAGTTTGTGTATTACAGTTAGAAAAATAAGTAGAATTATTCATTCTGTGATGTTGCTTGAAGGTTATCATTGGTTGAACAAACTGTGAAATAAGGGGCAGATATAATAAGATTTCATCTTCTTTCTGCTCCCTTCATTTTATCCTACTTGTTTTCTTGTATCTGATGAAACTGTCTTGTATTGTTCTTTTAAAATGAATGAATAAACATCAATCAATCAATTTCAAACTAATACATGTAGGGATTTTGAGTCTCGGGTGTGCTGCAACGTTTTCACATCTCTGTTGTTCAGAACCACCTGGGACTCAATTTTATTATACACCTTAGACATTCACTCATAAACATCCTCGTAAAATTCACATATAAGAATTCGGGGAGAGAACTATGGTTATGGGTGGCAAGATGACATCACTCTCGTCCCCCGTGCCTATGCTCACTCACAATTATGCATCTAGACAGTAAGGGCCTGGGTTAGAGTTGGGATGGAGGGGAATCTGGCATTATGCCAGCCTTTGCTCCTTCTCTTTCCTTTTTTATGTGCACTTTACAACAACACACACCCATAGCACATTTGGGGACGGGGGTGTGTATGTCGGGGTCTAGATTGGTTAATTTCAATTTTATTTATATATTTATTTATTTATGTATATATATATATATATATATATATATATATATATATATATATATATATATATATATATATATATATATATATATATAATAATAATAATAATGAATTCAATTTATAACGCACTTTTCATTAATGAAAATCTCAAAGTGCTACACGGTGCAACAGAAATTAAATGTCAATAAAACAAGTAATAGAACAAGTAAAATCAATAACAGTATCAACTAAGATCAAAAGTAGAATCATGAGGAGGCAGAGTATGCTCGGTTGAAAAGAAAGGTCTTCAAGCCGCTCTTAAAGTCAACCACAGACTGTGGGACCCTCAGACAGTCAGGAAGAGAGTTCATATATTTATGTTTATGTTTATTAAATTTGTTCATTTTTTTACAAAAGAAACAATACAAGACAATCTCATTAAATGATAGTGTACAAAATGTAAAAAAATGAAAGGTAGCAGAAAGAAGAATAAATCTTATTATATCTGCCCCTTACTTACAACAATCAGATTAAACAACAATAATCAGCCATGTAAACAATAATAATCTTCAACCAACTTTTTCCAACAATCAGATTAAACAATAATCTTCAACCAACAGTACAAAATGACTAACTCTTTCTAATTGATACAATACACATTACGCTATTTCATATATATTTTTTAACACATTTGTTTTGATCATTTTTTTAAATGTAAACATTGACTTGGCATTTTTAACTACATTCTCCAAGCCATTCCATAATNATATACCAAAGTCAAAGTCAAAGTCAACTTTATCGTCAGAACTGCAATATGTACAGGACATACACAGGATTGAAATTGCTTTTCTCTCAGTCCCTTAGTGCAACAGTAACCATTTAAACACTAAAACACTGAAACACACATATATATATATATGTATATACACAGGTAGTCCCCGACTTACGAGTGAGTTCCATCCCTAGGGGGCGCTTGTTTGTCAAAAATTCGTAAGTAGGATCACCAAAAAAATATATATATAATAGATATATTTTTTTTAATTAATAAATGTACAGTACTGTACAGTCACAAAGCACTTAGCCTATCCTAACACTTTTTAAAGATGAAGGAGTAAGTTTAATTGTCTCCCTTTATGGAAATGGAGCCTGCATGGAGGAGGGAGACAATTCTACTCACTCCTTCATCTTTGAAAACTATGTTAGGATAGGCTAAGTGCTTGGTGACTGTACAGTACTGTATTGTACATGTATCTATTTATTAAAAATATACTGTACAGTATATATTTTTTATTTATTTATAAATAGATAAATGTACAGTACAGTACTGTACACTCACCAAGCACTTAGCCTATCCTAACACAGTTAAGGAGTCAGTTGAATTGTCTCTCTCCTCCCCAGCAGGCTCCATTCACATAAAGGGAGCTAGTCAGAGTCAGTCAGTCAGTCAGAGTACTTTTATTAACATTGCACAAGTTTTCACCAGTACAACGTGAATATGTACGTACAGTCATCCGGAAGGGGGTGAGTGTGTGAAGCTGCTGCTTATCAGACCACATGAGGCATCATATCACATTATGTTCTTCAGCGCGGCCTCTCCCATCCGTATCGGGATGAAGGTCAAAGGTGTGAAAACAAGGAAAGAACCATGAGGGTCACAGCGTTGGTATTGTAGTGATACACTTCATCTCTGATATTGTAGGCTTGACCTTCAAGTAAACCTCTCCACATCTCTCTGAAACTCTAAGTGTTACACATTCTTGAAGCCCTCAAGGAGACGAGTGGACACTTACATTTTTTACAATTATTATGAATTAATGGACACTAATTAATCAGATTGAACTTTCTCTTTAATGTGTGTTAATTCAGAATTGATCTACAGTATATTTTGTCATTTCAATGATGATCTGTTACTTGCATGAGTTTGACCCTTCTGGTTTTATTTCTGCAGAACAAGCAGGTTCTGAATCTGGGACGTAAAGGCTGTGATACTTCCTTCTCTGTTTTGTCTATGAAGTTAGCCATAATATTCTCTGTGCTCAGAGGCCAGTCCATCGGGCCGCTTATGTAAACAGTTTTCCTGTTGTCCTTCAGAGACCATTCTGCCTATGAGATGAAAACCCATCTCTTATTTAGTTAAAACCAGCCAGTAGTCATTAAGGAGGTGGGGAAGACCCCGCCTCCCATATATAGGGAGACTTCCGCTTTTCCCTTTAGTGCTTTGGAGAGAACTAACTCAACTGGTTTCCTCCTCTGGGAAAGCTGGAGACGTTCCGGTCATTGGTCAACTAGACCCACGTTTCAGCTGGAGTCACAGTAAAGCTTACTGTAACTCACTCACTCATCTTCTGGAAGAATTTGTTTTCTGAAGTTTTATTTTGAAAAATCAGTCTGTGCGCTTGACCGTTGTTTCCTGCCGAGGGAGGCGAGTTTCCTCGTATCGTGAATCAGCCACACACGCTGAAGTTCCAACTGGACGGCCGGTGGACAAACTCATCCACGTGTGTGTCCACAAACTTCTCCACTCTTATCTCCAAGAGACGAACCGTCAACAGGTAACGAGTCGTGGTGTGTTTGAGCGTGCGGGAGCCCAGCAGTCTGCTCGTGTGGGGAAAAAGGTGTCACCCAGTCTGGTTCAAAATAACCAACTTCAGTTAACTTAGCTTTCACTTATTCCTTCCTCCTATTTCTTATTTTTCATAAGCTATTAATCTGTCAAGTAAATGTACCAACAGAAAAGTTCCTAACTGTCTGTTTGATTTTAATGTGAATTCTTGTCAACGTAGTTATTAAATCAGAGCTAATATCGATACAAATGTTTAATGTAATTTTTGTGATAGTTTCAATAAAAGGTCTATTTTCTGGTAGACCAACATAAATTGAAGTCTCTTGTGAAATTACATTTTTGTCTAATTACAGTAAAAGCAATTTAATACTGGAAAAAGGATGAACTCGCGAATTGGTGGCAAGTTTGTGCAGATTAAAGTCTGCTCAGACCTGTGCATCTAAAAATATAGGGAAGTCAGTAAACTGACCAGTAAATCCTATATCTCTACAATAATGGTGGCCCAGTAAGTGTTTACATACCTTACCCCACATTATTCATTACATTTTGGTGGCTCGTCCGCGTTCCTAAGACGGTTATTAGGTTGTTTTGTGTAGCTTATTGTCACGGGTTTGTTGGCATAGTTTGCATCCTGTTGTAGACTTATAGAATGGTTTTGGCTGGTGAGTGTCTCAGAGATTGCTAATCGTGGCATTGTCTGGTGCGTTTCCCAATAGAATTATTCTTTCTTTCACTTTTGAACGTATGCTTGAAGCTGCGGATGAATGCTTGTTTTTGTGAGACGTTTCGTTACGTGTCGCGAGGCTGCATGCATTTTTCATTGTTGTGACCGCCGTGTCACCATTGCTTCATTTTATTACTTCTGCGGATTGCTATTGAAGGTCTGTTTCACTCATTTGCTGCTCCATTTTTACCTAATCTGTTACAACGTGTTATTGTCTGAGGTTCGGGTGAGCCCACTCAGTTTGGACCGGGACACGGTTCCGATAGACGTAAAGTCCGTTGTTTAAACAGTTAGCGTACTGCCTTCTTTGGGAGGCGTGGGAGTTAGCCTGGATGGATTGGGCTCGTTAGCAGTATTTTCTGTGGTGTATTCTACGTTTATTTTGTGAAAGAGTGTCCAGAACTCTTTGGGTCGAGCTAACGTTAGCATTACCGAGGGACAAAATGGCTGCTTAAAGCGCTGTGATTGGTCCATTGTGTGTCGTGTTCAAAAAAGTTGGTTTCTGTAGACTTTGGTTGTCAGATTCCTTTTTACACACATTTCTGACAGTTTATCTGTGTTGTTTGGGTTCTATGCACGTGATATCGTCGAAGACTGGCTTAACCGCGGTGTTTTGCGATATTTATGACTGTTTTAGAACGTTGAAAAGTTCGTTCCATGCTTTTGTTCGACCGACCGCAGGTCCATGAACACACCGCTCGAACGACGTGTCACACGTGGGTGGCGTTAGGTTTGGAAGACACAATTTCCCATGAACACTTGGGTTTTAGAACTACAGTTCTGTCTTCGCTGTGATTGGTCGATTACGCTGTATGTGTTGACGCTTGGGGGGTGAGGAGCTCACATCCTCGTCAACTTTCACTTCAGCTGTTTGTCCCAGACAAGTTTCCATGCTTGTTTGTCCATTACTGTCATTGAAAAGACTGTTTAAACGCGGTGTTTTTGAGATTTTAATGGGTGGATTGAGTCAGTTGCTCTGAAACTGCCGATCGCCATGTGACCAGGTCACGTGACACCGGGAGCTGCAACTGTTTTATGAGGACCGACCTTATTTCTTTTAAACGCAGTTTAAAAGGTTTCACAGTTCAACCGATTTTGCTCACATGATTTCGTTTTTGTGAGCCTGGGGTTCTAGAGCTTTTGTAACGCTTTAGATCTGTCTGATTGATGCTTTTCATCCGTTGTTAGATGTCTGTGTGGGCTAAAAGCTGCAGCTTTGCTCACGGGTGATAACAGCGCCTCTATAGAGGTCAGATAGTGAAATTACAATCGCTGTGATAAACTCATTTCCAGCGTGGTACCCCCATCTGCTGGTCACGTCTAAGAATACAGTTTGTTGCAACTGTATCTAACATTTCAACTTTCCTGTTTTTGGATAGAGTACATTTTGAAATGTTGAGGACACGTCACCCTCTAATTTGATTTTCACATATAACCAAATGTTGATGGCAGAACAGTTATACAGAAGTAATACAGACATGTCTGCTTTTTGATAAAACTTGACACTTTTATCATAAATTCTGTGCAAAACAAGCTGTCTGTCCCTGTTTTTTAAACTGCAAGTTTAAAATAACACACAGGAGGCATCTTTTGTCTTGGTTTTCACAAAAAATCACACAAAACTAGCCGACCTTGATGGTCGTCTCATGGGTTGACAATTTAATAATAATCACTGATTTTTGTTAAATTTCACATCTTGGATGTTACTGAGCAGATGCACGCAGGCCCTCCTATTTATTTTAGATACAAGTTTATTTAGAATAACAAGATGGTAGGCCTTGCTCTCTATGGTGGCTTCATTTAATTTGTGTTTCACAAATTTCCAGATGTGATGCGGCCTTTGCACGTGCGGCTCCTGATACCACGACAGCCGATTTTGTTTGACCTTGTCACAGGTCGACAAATAAATAAAAATCACTGATTTTTATTTGATCTCACATCTTGGACTCCATGTTGACTGCCGAAGGTATCACATGGTGAGACTGCACACTATGAAACAAGACCCACTTTACTTGATTTTTCAGAGAAAATCAGTACAAAGATGGACGTTCTAGCAGGTGCATCAACAAATTGTGGGCCTGTTTCATCATTTGATAGGTACTTAGCTGCAAAGAACGTCCTTCAGGAACCAGGTGAACATCCCCTGGTGTTTTACGACAGGCTCCTCTCTCCTTGCACAGGGGACAAAACTGTCCCTGGATTTGAAGAAGATTACCTGTTTAAAAGTCATTTCACTTTGAATCTAATACCTTTCATAATGAAATGTGTTCGCTTCCATGTTAATTGCAAAGAGAGTACCATGGCAGAAATTAAACAATGTGCTATGGAATTTTTTGACATGCTCGAACGACGAAAAACACCCTCAGTGTTGTGCCCAGGTCAAAAGGTCACATCCCACTCGTAGGAAGTAGAAGAGGTTCCCTCTCCTTCAGAGTGTGAAAGTGAACAGGTTTTTCAAGATAACAAACCACAGATTGTGTCCAGCTGGAATGGTGACTCTGATCGGTTCACGGGGAGTTCTGCTGCCCATGCCCCTCAGGTTGAAAACCCTGAGATGAGCAGAGAACCACACAAGGCAGGTGTTCGCTCTCTAGATGAACCCAGATGGTTCGGATCGAACCAAAAGAGTTCTCTCATGGATCTCACAGTAGGTGAAATTCGAAGGAGGTTGCATGGGCGCCGTGAACCATTGAACAATGGTCGGTCCCAACATATACCCACGAGAAGCGGCCCTCCTGCCCCTGCCCCTCGAACTGCACAGTTTGAGACATGCAATGAGTCACACTTGCTCCAGATTATGGAAACGACGCCTCCGCGCGCGGACGTGACTGGGGTTGTGAGTTGTTTGTCAAATGATTTGAATGTTACAGTGGTTGACCAAGCTGACACAATGTGTGACGTTGTCCTTGATGATAACACAAACAACGTTGTTCAACCTGACGAAGCGACGCGTAACACTGCCTCTTGCAACGACTCAGTGCACACAGTTGACAACAACAACGTCAACACTGACATAGATGCTGACAGCAAGCAAATTGCTGATGATCAGCGTCCTAAAAATCAAGATACTGACAGCAAACAAATTGCTGAAAATCCATATCCTGAAGGTCATGAGGCAGACAGACATCATGATGCTGACAGCGACGATGATTACACAGACAGAGTCACACGTACACAGAAACGTGTGGAAAAACCTAAGCGGTTTCTGTGTAACTTTATAAAAAGGGGGATAGCTAAGAGAGCTTATCTGCCACTCACATTGGAAGGGGTCCTCGCGCAAGAAGCACTCCTGGTTTGCGGCTCAGACGTGTCTATCATGTCAGCCGAACTGTTTGAGGAGCTAAGGACCGCCGCTAACGATGTTGACAGGCAAATACCCTTTGTGAAATACACTTATGGTGAGCAACAGGGCCTCGCAAAGACGAGAACAACCCTAATAGCCATGGTTCACATGCAGATTGGCGAAATGTCACTATACCACCCGGTATATGTGTCTGAACTTGACTCACTCCAGACTCCATTTGTGGTTGGCCAAGATTTTATAAATCGCTTTGAAGCGATTATAAATTATGGCAATCAGACAATGTGGGCCACAGTGAGCAGTCCACTGCCAATCGAGGTACCTCCCCAAGGTCAGGACACTGACTGTCTAACAACAGGTACCGCTGAGGTCACATGGGATTCCCCAACCGAGACCACAAACCCGGTAAGTGAACCTTCATATACAGGTGAGACAGAGGAGACTCAACAGGTGGACCAGACTCTGGCCCATCATGAGGACCTCCTCTGTGAGCTGACACCTTCAGCACTCACTGAGCACTACCTACCACCGGTAGAAGAAGGTGTGGAGATCCAAGGGTCCCACACCGATGACGTTGTACTGTCCTATGGGACAGGTAATGCGACAATCAGCCAAGCTTTCGGTGAAGTCTTGGTTCAAGGACATCTGAGTCCAGAAAGTGATAGTCTACCACATGCTGACAGTCACTTGGACTTCATGGTTACAGATTTCGAGGACCTCTCCTCAAACAAAAGGGGGGCAAACTCACACTTCCTACCACAGGTAGAGGACGGTGTAGAGATCCGAGGATCACACACCGAGAACGCTTTACTGTCCTCTGGGACAGGTAATTCGGTCATCAGCCAGGCTTTCAATGAAACCTTGGTTCCAGAGCATTTGAATCTAGAACTACTCACAAATGACATAGTTCTTACAGACTCAAAGAGCACCTCTTCATTCATGAAGTGGGAAGACATACATCACAACGACAGAGGTACGCCTGCGACGGCGCCGACAGTTGTGAAACACCTGAATTACGCAGAAAGAGGTAAACGTACAGAGGTACGTTGGCCGAAACCTATAAGGTTCCTGTACAAGGTTCCCAATAAACTGCGCGAACAGCTTAAACTAAACAAAGGCATCCTAACTCGTGCCCATGGACGGACGTCCACACCCGTGCGCGTGGTCCCTCATGACCACAGGGGGGTGATGTTAGGCCATGCCCATGTCAAGGACAAAGATTTCAATAACCCCACAAACGACAAAGATCTCGCAAACTCAAAGACTTCATGGGAAAACAAGGTCGTCCAAGCACAGGATAGTAAATAAACTAAACAGTTTAAACTATACTAGTTGCGAAAAGAAACCGTTCCAACTAGAACTTAGAAACGCTAAGCATAAAACCCACAACAAAAACTAACCTTAACAACCGTTTAAATCTGCAGGATTTAATTGACATCGGTTATAAAGCTAAGAACTGTTTTTCTTGTGTGTGACACGTTGGAATCTGACGACCAGAGTGAGTTTGTTGTAGTGAAACGTTGTTTTTAGTTGCTTAATTGCTACTTTTGTGTTATTGAAGTTGTTATTGTTTTCTGAACACTCCCAGCCAAAAGAGGTTTTGATTAATGTTAGTTGAAGACTTAAATGGATTTAACTATGCCAACATGCTGTTCATTTTGTTAAAGATCTCAATCTTTGATGAGTCATTGTAGATTAATACTACTTAAGGTACTATAATCTACACTGATCTCCCAATCATTTAGGTAGAACCGATTCGATCGTTTCTATTCTAGATCTATTCATTTTGATGAGTCTCGCCATAGACTTCAAAATTTATAGGGAATACCAAATCTTGCGTCGTTCGTCTAAAAGACAACAGACATTTAGACCAAACTAGTTTCATTTTTTTATTTTAGTTTAACCTAAACTAAATAATGAATGGAGGAATAGTTTGAATGAAGAGGCCTTCGTTACAGAAGCCCTCCACATTTCTATAGGTATAGATCCCTATATCTGATTTTTACAGCATTGATCCACCCCTTAATTGGTAATTGTAGCTGATCTAATCCATGATAGCTTACATACCAGGTGCATATAGGTAAGGCTTAATGTAGAATCCCTATCATAAGCCCACCTAAAACCACATAATTGCATGACACATTGAACCAGGGTGGCACCGACTGGAAGCCATCCAGCCTGCAACCTTCGATGTGGGGACCTGCTGATCCAACGTTGGTCTTCAACCTTCATCCAAGGGCCGCCTCCTCTGCTTCAATCGAGGGATCCCCTCTACATGCTGATTAAAAACCATTCTTGCTGATGAAATCAATAACCCCCATCGTTGTGGAAGTACCGTTGTGGATTATAAGACTTTGTTTCCAAGGGATCACAGACTCAGTTTTCCATGGGTTAACAGACTATGTTTTCCAAAGGATTGAAAGCTTACCGCAATGGGATTACCTACGAACAGTATGGAATTTCCAAAAACATTATGGGAGTATAATTTTGAACTTTTTTTTTTACTTTTTTTCCACTTGCTGGATTACATAGAGGTCAGAGACATTCGGTGGTATCCTTTCGTGTTGGAACTCATCTCCAAGGACAGGCGATGACTTCCAAAAAGGGGGACTGTAGTGATACACTTCATCTCTGATATTGTAGGCTTGACCTTCAAGTAAACCTCTCCACATCTCTCTGAAACTCTAAGTGTTACACCTTCTTGAAGCCGTCAAGGAGACGAGTGGACACTTATATTTTTTACAATTATTATGAATTAATGGACACTAATTAATCAGATTGAACTTTCTCTTTAATGTGTGTTAATTCAGAATTGATCTACAGTATATTTTGTCATTTCAATGATGATCTGTTACTTGCATGAGTTTGACCCTTCTGGTTTTATTTCTGCAGAACAAGCAGGTTCTGAATCTGGGACGTAAAGGCTGTGCTACTTCCTTCTCTGTTTTGTCTATGAAGTTAGCCATAATATTCTCTGTGCTCACAGGCCAGTCCATCTGGCCGCTTATGTAAACAGTTTTCCTGTTGTCCTTCAGAGACCATTCTGCCTATGAGATGAAAACCCATCTCTTATTTTGTTAAAACCAGCCAGTAGTCATTAAGGAGGTGGGGAAGACCCTGCCTCCCATATATAGGGAGACTTCCGCTTTTCCCTTTATTGCTTTGGAGAGAACTAACTCAACTGGTTTCCTCCTCTGGGAAAGCTGGAGACGTTCCGGTCATTGGTCACCTAGACCCACGTTTCAGCTGGAGTCACAGTAAAGCTTACTGTAACTCATTCACTCATCTTCTGGAAGAATTTGTTTTCTGAAGTTTTATTTTGAAAAAACAGTCTGTGCGCTTGACCGTTGTTTCCTACCGATGGAGGTGAGTTTCCTCATTTCGTGAATCAGCCACACACGCTGAAGTTCCAACTGGACGGCCGGTGGACAAACTCATCCACGTGTGTGTCCACAAACTTCTCCACTTTTATCTCCAAGAGACGAACCGTCAACAGGTAACGAGTCGTGGTGTGTTTGAGCGTGCGGGAGCCCAGCAGTCTGCTCGTGTGGGGAAAAAGGTGTCACCCAGTCTGGTTCAAAATAACCAACTTCAGTTAACTTAGCTTTCACTTATTCCTTCCTCCTATTTCTTATTTTTCATAAGCTATTAATCTGTCAAGTAAATGTACCAACAGAAAAGTTCCTAACTGTCTGTTTGATTTTAATGTGAATTCTTGTCAACGTAGTTATTAAATCAGAGCTAATATCGATACAAATGTTTAATGTAATTTTTGTGATAGTTTCAATAAAAGGTCTATTTTCTGGTAGACCAACATAAATTGAAGTCTCTTGTGAAATTACATTTTTGTCTAATTACAGTAAAAGCAATTTAATACCGGAAAAAGGATGAACTCGCGAATTGGTGGCAAGTTTGTGCAGATTAAAGTCTGCTCAGACCTGCTCATCTAAAAATATAGGGAAGTCAGTAAACTGACCAGTAAGTCCTATATCTCTACAATAATGGTGGCCCAGTAAGTGTTTAAATACCTTACCCCACATTACTCATTACAGTATTAAAAAGATGTATCACATTTTGTCTTTCAAGACACCATATAAGACAGAAAAAACTATACCAGAAGCACATTTAAGACAATCACATGTTGCATTTTGAGACTGAGGCAGTGATACTTCTGTCCATGAGATATTCCAGATAGCAAACAGTTCTGAGGTGAAACCAGGCGGCCTCCGATAACGTTCATAAAAAAAGTTCTCGGGGAGGGTGTGTGTGTGTAGCGATAGTGCAGCTGTTTGCCTCAGAAAACACGTCTTAGGAGAAATTTGACATCCAGCCTTTTTCCAAGGCTGTTTAGGGTAAAGTCAGATAATGATTACAAATATTTTTCACTTCAGGCAGACAGTATAATTCCTTCAGCCTTGAGTCTTGCTGGGCAACTCTGATATGGTCCAATTCGGGACTTTTTCCTCTGATTCAAGCTGTGGCCCTTAGATGTTGACCACCAGTGTCCAGAGTCCCAATCCGAGCGGATGATCTGCGATCCTCAGATCGTGTTCACCTTCCGGATTAGCTCGTAAACAGCTGATTTACAAGGTCACGGCGCATATCAGATTGGGTGCTCCAACATTAGGTCCTGCTGAAACTCTCCCTCATTTGCCGATAGGCCAGTGCTCCACAAAACGCCAAAAAAAGCAAAGCGCCGCCATCGTAATCCAATTTAATCCAGATTATTCACATTCCCTCAGAGCACACAGAGAGCGAGACGTCACCATTCCAACAAATCAATGGTGTATCTCTTGTTTCGTCTGCAGGGATGGACCGGCTCCCCCGTGCCTTGCCTTTTGTTGAAATCTTTCAGTAGAGTTGAATACCCATACCACCCAATTCATCTTAATCTTCGTTCGAGGTGCTTCATGAGAACCTGCAGACAAGACAAAAAGCAACGGCAGCAGGGGGGGGAGGACGGGGGAGGAGAAAAGGCGACTGCCTCCTTCAGAAGCCAGAACAGAAAAACAGCTAGCTCCCTTTATGTGAAAGGGAGACAACTCAACTCACTACTTCATCTTTAAAAACTATGTTAGGATAGGCTAAGTGATTGGTGACTGTACAGTATTGTACAAGTGCAGTATTCGTTTATAAAAATAAAACATTTTTTTTTAATGAGATATATATTTGTAAGTCCGGGACCTCGTAAGTACGAGCGCTCTTACTTACGAGGTCCCGGACTTACGAGTATGTATCTCATTAAAAAAAAAAAAAAACATTTTTTTTTTTTTTTTTAAAATAAATGAATACATGTACAGTACTATACAGTCACCAAGCACTTAGCCTATCCTAACAAAGTTTTTAAAGATGAAGGAGTGAGTTGAATTGTCTCCCTTTCACATAAAGGAAGCAAGCTCCCTTTATGGGAATAGAGCCTGTAGGGAGGAGGGACACAATTCAACTGACTCCTTAACTGTGTTAGGATAGGCTAAGTGCTTGGTGACTTTACAGTACTATACATTTATCTATTTATAAATAAAAAAAATAAAAAAATAAAAAAATACTGTATATTTTTAATAAATAGATAAATGTACAGTACTGTACAGTCACCAAGCACTTAGCCTATCCTAACACAGTTTTTAAAGATAAAGGAGTCAGTTGAACTGTCTCCCTCCTCCCTGCAGGCTCCATTCCCATAAAGGGAGCTAGCTTCCTTTATGTGAAAGGGAGATAATTCAACTTGTTCCTTCATCTTTAAAAACTGTGTTAGGATAGGCTAAGTGTTGGGTGACTGTCCAGTACTGTACATGTATTAATTTATATCTAAAAAAAAAAGTAAAATAAAATAAAAAAATATATATTTTTTTTTTACTATGTGATCCTACTTATGAATTTTTGACATACGAGCGCCCCCTAGGGACGGAACTCGCTCGTAAGTCGGGGACTACCTGTATACT
>JBBPBX010042153.1:0-12435 GCA_038048925.1 Garcialebias charrua
GCACGTGTCTGTTTGGTATGCGTTGCCTAGGTGACAACAACAATATGACGTCACCTGGTGACAAACAGCTGAGGCACAGAACTGTTGTTGGTGTAAAGTTCTGGGTTATTATTTAACAATATATATTTTTTTTATTTTATTTATTTATTTAGTCCTTACACCAACATCAGGTTTAATTTTGATTTTTGTTATTGAAATGTTAAAATAAAGTTTATGGTTAGTTATCGGATGGGACATTATAAAGTTTTGTAAGTTGTGTATCTAGTGATATTACTGGTTAAGTTTAACTAGTATAAGACCCCTGAGGACAGTATGTCAGGATTGTACCTCTCACTTTGTTTGGGAAAGTGGGAGTTCGGGGTGGGAAAATGTAAGTTCACTTTATGTGTTTTTCTTAAAATTTTATTTTTCTTATTTGTATTTTGGGCAATTCATAGTGTTACTGTCCACATAATTCAATTTCCAATTGTTTATGGCACCTAGAGGTAGGAACGAGGGCATTAACTTGGTCAGTTGGAATGTCCGCGGCCTAGGGCAATCAATCAAACGTGCTAAGGTATTTGCACACCTTAAATCATTGGAGGCCGACGTGATGTTCCTTCAAGAGACTCATATCAGACCATCTGAACAGAAATCTTTGTGTTGTAGATGGGCAGACAAAATATATCAGTCAACATTTTCCAGCAAAGCTCGTGGGGTTGCAATTATTATTCGGAAAAACATACCTTTTAAACATATTTCAACACTTTGTGATCAGAATGGTCGATATATCATTGTAACAGGTTATCTTTATTCTACTCATGTAACGTTGTTAAATATTTACGGACCCAATATTGACGACCCAGCATTTTTCAGAAAAACCTTTGAAAGGTTATCTGACCTTTCAACCACAAATTTAATAGTTGCTGGAGACCATAATGTGATACTCGATCCCTGTCTTGACAGGTCAGCTAGCAAAATAATCAGTCCCTCTAATGCTTCTACTGTTCTAAACAATCTTATTGCCACTAATAACTTAGTTGACATTTGGCGGCTCCAACACCCGACAGATAGAGAGTACTCTTTTTTTTCTAATAAACACAAATCATATTCTCGTATTGATTATTTTTTATTGGATGCTAAAATCATATCAAATGTAATAAACACTAAATACCATAACATTCTGATCTCAGATCACGCCCCCACCTCAATAATTCTTAACTTCAATAAACCCAGACAGTACTCTTCATGGCATTTCCACCCTTCTCTGCTGGCAGACGAAAATTTTTGTAAGCATATGTCGGAAAAAATTACAGAATATCTTGAGATTAATGACACCTCAGATGTCACAGATTCAGTCCTGTGGGAAGCATTCAAGGCTGTTATGAGAGGCCATATTATTGCATATGAGGCGGCTCTGAAAAAATCAAGCAAAACTCGTTTAGAAGAAATTGATTTTGAGATCTCACAACTAGAATCATTGTATAGAAGCACAGGTAACTCTCAAACACTACAAAATATTCTCAACCTTAAATATGAATATAATAAAATTTTATCACGCCAGGTTTGTGACCAGATCTTACGACTCAGGAGGCAGTATTTTGAACTTGGGGACAAACCCCATACACTTCTAGCTCGGCAGCTTAGGGGGCAACAGGCCAGTAGAGCTATTCATAAAATAAAATCTCACTCAGGAGTACTCCTAACTGACCCAAAGCTGATAAATGTTCGATTTAAAGAATATTACGAGGAGCTTTACAGATCTATGTCCACAGGTGATGTGGACAACTGGTTAAAAAATGTAAACATACCGAAGCTGGATGAAGCCTCTCGTGAAGCCCTTAACGCAGAAATATCAACAGCAGAAATATTTAATGCAATCAGATCGATGCAAAGTGGGAAAAGTCCTGGACCAGATGGAATTGGCATTGAATTTTACAAGAACTTTGCTAATCAAATCGTTCCAATTCTACATAGAATGTTTTTACACTCAATAAAATCGGAAGGTCTCCCTCCAACCCTATATGACGCCAATATCTCATTACTGTTGAAGCCGGATAGGGATGAAACAGAGCCTTCATCATATCGTCCAATTTCTATGCTTAATCTAGATTTTAAGATACTCACTAAAATACTTGCAAATAGGTTAATTAAATGTATAGAAACCATTATTCATACTGATCAGACTGGTTTTATCCCAAATCGATACTCTTTCTTTAATGTTAGACGTGTGGTGGACATTATGTATCATTCTTTTGATAAATCCTCTAAGCAAGCCATCCTGTGTCTAGATGCAGAGAAGGCTTTTGACCAAGTTGAATGGCCGTATCTTTTGAAGGTTCTGGAGAGATTTGGTCTGGGTTCATCTTTTATCTCTTGGGTGCGTATACTGTACTCTCGGCCTACAGCTTCAGTACTTACTAACTTAGATAGGTCCCCCTCCTTCCCTTTGAAAAGAGGTACGCGGCAGGGGTGCCCCCTCTCACCGCTCATTTTTGCTTTATCTATCGAACCTTTGGCAATTAGTATAAGGAACCATGTCCTTATTAAACCTATAACATTAGGTGGAATTGATCATAAAATCTCTTTATATGCGGATGATGTGGCCCTCTTTATATCTGACCCTGAACAGTCAATTCCACATTTACTGCAGCTTGTTAATTCATTTGGGAAGGTATCTGGTTATACAATTAACTGGCAGAAAAGTGAGCTTATATCAATAGCTAATGAATTGGATCCATTATTTGTGACAGTTACGCCTTTTAAATTAAATTCTGAATATGTGAAATATTTGGGTATCAAAATTTCAAAAAAACCAAATGACCTTTTCAAACTAAATTTTACAGAGAAGTTGACCAAACTCAAGGAGAATATAGAAAAATGGAGAACTCTACCTTTATCCTTGATTGGACGTGTAAATGCTATCAAGATGGTCTCACTGCCGCAATTTTTGTATTTATTCCAGAACATTCCTCTCTTCTTACCCAAGTCTTTTTTTAAACTTTTAGATTCTATTATCATACCATTTGTCTGGGGGTACAAAACACACAGGATCGCTAAAAGTCATCTCCAAAAATCTAGAGACTGTGGGGGTTTGGGTTTGCCTTGTTTTTTGCACTATTATTGGGCCGCCAATGTCAGAGTTATGGTGTACTGGCAATATGGCTTTGAGAAGGGGGAGAGGTTTACCTCACCTCCTTGGCTAACCATTGAAAAAAGCCTAACCCACAAGACTTCTCTTCCTGCAATCCTCTTTTCGTCCCCAAGGCCTTCTGCGGTCTTTAGGAAGGATCATTTTACTTTGTTAAACACCCAGAAGATCTGGAATCAAATTAGAAAACATTGTGCACTCCCGCACATTACAATTTATGCTCCAGTTTGGCAGAATCATGACTTTTTGCCATCTCTTACAGATACTGCCTTTAGAGAGTGGAGTTGTATGGGTATTGTCTGTTTAGAGGATCTTTATGTTGATGGACATTTAGGCTCCTTTGAACAATTGCAATCCAAATTTTCTATTGCAAAATCTCAATTTTTTAGGTATTTACAACTGAGACATTATATCCAACAAGTTACAAAGTCATATAAATTACCATCTGAGAAAAATGTATTGTTAAAATCTCTCCTAGGCCCTCCTGAAGCAAAACATTTGATCTCTGAGTTGGTTCGCTTTTTCTCAGGCACTTTGGATTTTTCCACGAGTAAAATTAAAAAAGCCTGGGAAGGTGAGCTTGCTATTGAGATCGAGGATGAAACATGGGATGAAATATTAAAGAACATCACGTCTTGTTCAATTAATGCCAGGCTTCAACTGATTCAGTTTAAGGTAGTTCATAGATTACATTATTCTAAAACAAAATTAAATAAATTTTTTCCTAACCTTTCTTCACTTTGTAACAGATGTCAAGCAGCAGAAGGTACTCTAGCCCATCTTTGGTGGTTTTGTCCAAATTTACATAATTTTTGGTCTCTTATCTTTCAATGGTTTTCATCTGTCTTTAACATCACTGTCACACCTGATCCTGAAACTGCTCTGCTGGGGTACTCCAACACCTTGAAAAACCTAGATTGTAACATGCGTATTGCTCTAACTTTTTGTACGATGATTGCGAAAAGGTGTATTCTGAAACTGTGGAAGTCTGATTTAGCCCCTAAATTTGAGACCTGGCTGAATGAACTCATAAGTATTCTGCATGTGGAAAGACTGAGATATGAACTTTCTGGTAACATTCTTAAGTTTTCAAGAATATGGAATCCAGTGTTGGAATATATAAAAGACCAATAATGCTCCTTTTATTCAACCACATTACTTCAGTGTCTTCTTGATAAAATGGACAGTTGAGTAATATACTGTAATTGTGAATCTTGCCCAATCATTTCATTTATTTATGTATCTATTGGTTTTGTTATATTTACTTTATATATTAGTTGCTTGTCTTTTGTCCCCTTTTTGTTGTTATTGTTTTTGTTTTGTCTTTTTATTTTTTATATATAAATGTACTTGAAAATCTTATAAAGTGTTGAAAAAAAAAAAAAGACGGACAATAGAAACAGCTAAGCAAGACTGTTGTTGTAACAAGTGACGTTATTAACCGTTTCATGGTGTCTGTGCATTGAGTCAATGTCATTTCTTAAATTATATGGGTTACTCATCCTCTAAATAATTTGTGGTATATCAACAGTATTTACAGTTATATTTGTTATATGTGTGGATGCCAAATTGTTTACTTACATGGTTAAATGTCTGATCTGAGTGTTGTTTACCACATAGTCTTAAAGTTAAAGCAACACTTATTCAAGTTTGAGTCCAGACATTACTACAAAGAGCAAACACACTCTAAAGGAACAAAATGTTGTACCCTGCTGAAGAACCTGACAACATAGAACAGCAAGAGGTAAGATCCAGCAATCGTTTAAGATGCCTAACTGAACAGGGCAAAGAAATGCATGAACAGGATACGAAGAAACATGAACCAGCATTTAACAGAGCATATACTTCTTGGAAGGAGTCAGCTAAAGAAATCAGAACAAAACTGAAAGCTTTCTGCTCACCTGGAGATTTAAACAGTGCAAATCATGACATAAGGGACAAACAGAGGTGGGTAGAGTAGTCAAAATTTTTACTCAAGTAAAAGTATTGTTACTTGAACCAAATATTACTCAAGTAAAAGTAGTGAGTAGGCATCCAAAAATTTACTTGAGTAAAAGTAAAAAAGTACTTTGATTATAACCTACTCAAGTAGTGAGTAACTGCGGAGTACCATCTCGTGTCATTAAATTATAACATGCAAATGGATTTACAAGGAAACATAACTTTTAATGAGACTGAATATACATTGTTATAAATAAAAACACAAAGGCAAAAGGATTTAGAAATAAACCACTTATCTTTTACATTGTTATAAATAAAAATAAATAAAAAACACAAAGGCAACTGTATCCAAAATAATTCAGCTAAATACTGTATTAATAAACGACTTTCTGCAAAACTTTGTTTCTACCAGTTGGAACTCATTTTCTTACATTTTGACATCCTATAAACAGAACTAACTGTTTAAGTATAAACTGAAACACAGTCCTACACATCAGGCAAAGGACTGTGTATTCCTGAACTTAATCAGTAGAACAACTGACAGCATAAACTCAGTGAAACATTATTCAATAATGTGACTGTTAAGCTTTAAGAGTACCGTAGCTGGCCCTCAAGGTTTTTGCAGTGAAGCTGTGATCTCTTAGCAGTTAAAAGGAGTCCTGCATGAATAAAGAGTCTCTCACAAGCTGCAGGTGCTGGAAGACTTGTGTTGACTTTGAGTGACAACCGCTTGATTTGAGGAAAAGAGTGTAACAGAGCCATACCTCCAGTAGATGGACATGAAAGATACCTCTCCAGCTCTCCTGATTTTCTGGTCTTAATGGATCCAAAGAAGTCTTCTTCATCAGAGTGGCTGCTGTTTGTGCTGTTGTCATCATCAGTGTTAGTGTCCAAGTCATCCTTGATGTAGTTGAGACCTTTAAAAACATTTTTGCAAAGAATTACTACACTTATGCATTATTTATAGCATGTGTATGTAATGTTTTGTTATGTGCACACACACACACACTGATGTTTTTATATTTACCAGATTTTAAGATCCCATCCAGCAGGGCATCGATGAGAGGTGCACACACTTTGCAAGATGATACAAGCTTCTTCCTTGTCTTGCAACGTAGTGTTGGCAGGAGGAAGCCCATGTGCACAGAAGATTCTCACACTCTTCATCGGTGGCTCATCAGAGGAGGAGGATTTTCGCTTCTTGTTGGAATCTACCAACTCAGTGTATTTCATCAAGCTGTTCGAGTGGATCCTCTGTTCACAAATAAATAAATAAATAAATAAAACAGAATAAGAATATATAATCCACACATCAAACATTTCAGATAAACCTATTACATTTTCAAAGACATGCCAAAGCATTGAGTTAATAATAATGATTTTAAAAAGCCCTAGTTTGTACTGTAATGTTCAAATATGAAACCAAAGCAGTTTGCCAGGGCAAAATGTTTTTAGTTTATTTTAGAGAGAGAAAAAGATACTTTCAAGCCCAAAACCGCAATCATAACTGGATAACAACAAATTCAAATATACTTTTTTTCCCTGAAAAGTTACAAGAAGAAGCCTTTTTAAATCAGGAACATCATGAACAGTATGTCCTGATGCTGCTCAATAATTCAGGTCAAACAAATCTAACAAGGATCAGGTCTTCTGAACGGATTCTTCTTTGTTGAAACATTTCATCTGAGGAGCTGCAAAAACAGTAAAAAAAGTAGTTTAACCAGTTACTGCTGACTTCCAGAAACTAGCTACTACTCACATGTAAACAGAGGACATCTGCCCACTGATGGCTGCTTGCTATTCAACAGGAGCTGAGTGGCTCTTCACATTCTCAAGGTACAAACAATGGGGAGACCAGTCCTTTATTGTTGCCGGCCCAAAAGCCTGGAACAGCCTCCCCCTTGAGCTGCCTGCGTGCCACCTCTGATCTGACTCTGTTCAAAACCAGACTGAAGACTCATGCCTCCTACCCACCGCCCCCGGCGTCGGGCGGCTGAAGCGGCCGGATAACACCGGTTTACATTCAAAGTCTATGGAAGAGACGCGTGGAGTCACGGGGAACAAGGAAGCGGCGAGATTCGAGTGATCGAAGCGGCGCGACGGCAGCCTGCACACGCACGCGCGCGTCGCCGTCGAGCCGCAGACGTCCCAAATGTTGATCTCTGGCGGCTCGACGCATCCGGCAAACAGTCGGGAGAGCCTCGCTATCTGATTACACAACCACAACGGGACTTTTTTCGGACTTTTTAAACTCACCGGATCCAGCCTCCAGGAATTGGACCCAAACTCCGGTAAGAAACGTGGCATTTTTACAGTTGCTGCTGACAGGCTGCTGTACTCTCCAGTGTAGATCACCCCAAACATAAAAAAAAGTTTTAATCTCATCGAAGACCGTCGGAGGTGCAGTTAAAACAACAACTGAACCCGGAAAACAAGCCAGAGACCCCTCCCTCTGCTACCCCCTAGTGTACGTCATCAGACGGTGTTCAGTGGTTCAGTGGGACTGTGACCAGCGGCAAAAAGGGGACGGCAGGAGCGTTTGCAGTTGTGCGGTGGGTAGGAGGCATCACTTGTTCAAAAAAGCTTTCAGTGTGTAACTTTTATTACTTTGGTATTTTAGTATGTAGCATTTTTATTTCCATTGCCTCATTTTATTGCTGTTGCTTTTATTTTATTTTCACTGATTTATTGTACCGGTTTTTATATTTTCTGTCCTGTTAAGCACCTTGGTCAATACAAGGCATTGTAGGAAGGTGCTATACAAATAAAGTTATTTAGTGCGAATAGCTATCTTCTGGCTGAATATCAATGAACAGATTGTTCCAGTGTCTGGATGCTTAAAACCCGATCCATTTTGGAATGTAAGATTTTGCTTTGGCTATTTGATGTAACTGATAAAAACTGGTTTTGAATTGAATTGAGAAAGCTCCTCGGATGAAGAGCAAAACGTCTTCTGTTACAAATTAAGTCCAGTTGTTTCTGTATTGAACATTTTTTTAGATAAATAGTATAATACTGTGACGTTTTATGAATTTTGGTTTGTTTCCTACTAGTCCTGTATGAATCAATTGTAATAATAATAATCATTTTATTTAAAAGCGCCTTTCAGGACACCCAAGGACACTTAACAAATTGTGTTCCACTAAGACACTTATTGGAGGTTTGTGACTTTAAAAATCTGAGGGGACTGTTAGCATGTGTAGCTACATCTTCCACCAGCCGTCCCATTATTTAGCAAACCGTTTGTTTTTAGCTACATTAGCATTTTGCTCATGTGTGCTCACAGAGTGTGAACACGTTTTTAGCAACACACCACGTAACATTCAATAGTCACATCATACACAGTTTTAAAGTTATGCATGCTGTTGTAATAGAGCTGACATCATTACACACACAAAAAGAAAAAAATAAAGGTAAACTTACCGCAACGTGTTTTCTCAAATTTGACGTCGAGTTCATGTAGGCTGAAACATCTACAAGTTTTGGCAGACACAGCTGACAGCGCATGATGTAACTGTTCTTTTTAGACGACTGAAAGGTGAACATAGATCGTATGTGAGGCCAGAGGTGCTCTGAATTCGCTTCGCCAGCTTCTGTCGCCATTCTTTCAGGAACCGTCCGAACGTCTTTCTCTCAAACCGCTTTCATCTCAAACCGAGTCCAGAATCTCAACGTCACTGGCCTGCGCCGGCTGCGTGGAGAGTTTGTTGTGGTCACGTGACTGGTTGGCTTCACTTGATTGGTTACATGTCAGGTGACAATAAGTAACGCAATAAATTTGCCGCAAATGTTTTTATATATTTTAAACAAAAAGTAACGGTAGCGATCGGCAGAAAGCCCATAGTAACGGAGTAAAAGTTGCGGTTTCCTCCCCTAAAATTTACTCAAGTAAAAGTATAAGTCTTTCACATTTAAACTACTCTCACAAGTACAATTTTCTCAAAAAGTTACTTAAGTAAATGTAACGGAGTAAATGTAACGCGTTCCTACCCACCTCTGCATTTAATGAACATAAGCATAAAATTAAATAATAAAAGTGTAATACTGTCCTGAGTTTTTGCATAGTAGTTTAAAAAAAATAAAAATATGTACACAGGGTCCCAGTTACATCAAACAATAAAATGTAAAAGAAAAACATGAATAACATCTAAGATATGAACTAAGAAAAACATCAACTAAAAATACACTAAGCACTAATATCATAGAAAAAACATTACTCCAAACAGCAGCACAAACATGAGTCTCTATGCACAGATGGTCACGAATGAACATAGCAACATGAAACAGATTTTTGTCAGTAGCAACATGAAACAGATCAGCAGCATCATGATGTGATATTTTGCAGTGATTATTCTGGTTATTTATTCATGAGTCTTACAGCCTCAGGGTAGAAGCTGTTCCTCAGTCTAGTGGTTCTACACTTAATGTTCCTCAACCTCCTCCCTGAGGGGAGTGGGGCAAAACGTGTGTGCTGGGTGAGTGGGGTCCTTCATGATGTGGCCCTCTTCCTGCATCTGGAGGTGTACTGTAGATGTCTGTGATGGTGGGGAGACTGACTCCAACAGACTTCTGTGCAGCCTTCACCACTCTCTGTAAAGCTTTTCTTTCTGCAGCTTCCATGCCACATGTTGATGCTGGAGCACAGGATGCTCTCCACTGCACACCTGTAGAAGGAGGTGAGGACTGAGCTTCTCAGACCAGCTTGTCTCAGCCGCCTGAGGAAGTAGAGTCTCTGATGACCTTTCTTGATCAGGATGGTGGTGTTGTTGCTCCAGGTGAGGTTATCATTCATGTGTACACCCAAGTACTTGTAGCTGGAGACCACTTCCACCACAGATCGATCCTCTTATGTTCAGTGAGGTGTGGGTGTGTTTGTTCCTTCTGAAGTCCACAATCATCTCCTTTTTTCTTCTTCACATATATGTGAAGGTTATTCTCTTTGCACCACCTCTCCAGGGGCCTCATGTACAAAGACTTGCGTGGACTTCTTACTGAAACGTGACGTACGGTCAAATCCAGAAAACGGCGTACGCACAAAAAAATCCAGATGTATCAAACTGTGCGTACGCTGGAATCCACGCACATTGCTTTTGTACATCACAATCAACGTGGAATTGAGCGCACATGAGAGAGTGGCCGACTCCGCCTTTGACACGCCTCCATATAAATATGCAAATTCATTTAAATATGCCCTGCACCAGAGGAATGTCGTCTTGTCCCATCATGCATCACGTTCTTCAACTGCTAAAACAGCTAAAAATAAACAAAAAACAAGAATTTAAGCTGTGCAAAACTATTCAGTCTTTCTGTTTTTTATATTTTTTGCAGGTTATATTCTAATTGCGTCCATGTGGATGTAATAATTGTTAATCATGTGTGTTTGGTGTGAACAATAATGATTTTCACATCATGAACAGTTTCTCAGAATCACCTCTAAGTGTCGCCAATGGAACCAAAACCACAGAAACGTGCGTACGCCAGCCCTGGAGTTGGCGTGGGGCTGCGCACATTTCCACGTTCAGTTCTGTTTTGATACATACGGAGTTTTGCGTGGAAAATGGCGTACGCAAGGTTTTTGTGCGTACGCACCGTTGATACATGAGGCCCCAGGTGTTCCACCTCCTGCCTGTAGCTGGACTCATCATTGTTTGTGATGCATCCCACCACCGCTGTATCATCTGCAAACTTTACAATATGACAGCCTGAATGGGTAGCTGCATAATCATATGTGAGCATAGTGAACAGGGGCCTCATGTACAAAGACTTGCGTGGACTTCTTACTGAAACGTGACGTACGATCAAATCCAGAAAACGGCGTACGCACAAAAAAATCCAGATGTATCAAACTGTGCGTACGCCGGAATCCACGCACATTGTTTTTGTACATCACAATCAACGTGGAATTGAGCGCACATGAGAGAGTGGCCGACTCCGCCTTTGACACGCCTCCATATAAATATGCAAATTCATTTAAATATGCCCTGCACCAGAGGAATGTCGTCTTGTCCCATCATGCATCACGTTCTTCAACTGCTAAAACAGCTAAAAATAAACAAAAAACAAGAATTGAAGCAGTGCAAAACTATTCAGTCTTTCTGTTTTTTTATATTTTATGCAGGTTTTCATTTAAATATGCCATGCACCAGAGGAATGTCGTCTTGTCCCATCATGCATCACGTTCTTCAACTGCTAAAACAGCTAAAAATAAACAAAAAACAAGAATTTAAGCTGTGCAAGACTGTTCAGTCTTTCTGTTTTTTAATATCTTTTTATCAGTTTTTATTTTTATTTGAGTATTTTATCTGCATTTTTTTTATTTTTTTTTTATGCAATCATCTGTGAGGCACTGTCCTCTTGGTTGTTCCTCCACTTAGTTGCATTTATGGTTGATTTTAATCTTGCTTTTATTTAATGTTCATTGTAGCACTTTGAGATTTGTTTAATGTAAAGTGCGTTATAAATAAAAGTTATTATTATTATTATTATTATTATTATTATTATTATTATTATTATTATTATTATTATTATTTTATTATATCTTTTGCAGGTTATATTCTAATTGCGTCCATGTGGATGTAATAATTGTTAATCATGTGTGTTTGGTGTGAACAATAATGATTTTCACATCATGAACAGTTTCTCAGAATCACCTCTAGGTGTCGCCAATGGAACCAAAACCACAGAAACGTGCGTACGCCAGCCCTGGAGTTGGCGTGGGGCTGCGCACATTTCCACGTTCAGTTCTGTTTTGATACATACAGAGTTTTGCGTGGAAAATGGCGTACGCAAGGTTTTTGTGCGTACACACCGTTGATACATGAGGCCCCAGGAGAGGGCTCAACACACATCCTTGAGGAGAGCCAGTGCTAAGGGTTATGGTGGAGGAGGAGAAGTTGTGGATCCTCACTGACAGTGGTCTGTTTGTTAAGAAGTCTAGTACCCAGTTACAAATGGAGGGGCCCAGTCCTAGTGTGAGTAGTTTTTCCATCAGGGTTTGGGGGATCATGGTGTTGAAGGCAGATGTGAAGTCCACAAAGAGCATACGGACGTATGAGTCCTTCTGATCCAGATGGGTGAGAGCAGTGTGGACCACAGAGGAGATGGCATCCTCTGTTGATCATGCAAAGCATGGTCATGTTAAGAATAAATCCACAAAATCCACTGGCATCAAGCATTTGTAATGTGGTGGGGTGGTGGGCACTGGTGGGGGATCTGAGGGTCCTCCCCCAGAACATTTTGAATAAAGAAAATGCCATTTCCTGCATTTCAATGTATTTTAATAAGCTGTTAAACATTTAAGCTTACCTACAGAAGTGAACACTTGGTTCAATAACTATTTTAGATTAGCCTGACTAACAGATATA